>CAJHNH020000033.1:107500-118875 GCA_905116865.2 Candidula unifasciata
CCGTCTTCCGTTGATATGCACCATAGCGTTAATGTGTTTTTCTTAAGGTTCTGATGCCCGCTTGTTGTACTGTGTTCTTCAGCTTGTAGTCCGGGGACAAGAACGGGTCAAACATTACCTGCCCAATTTCGAAGCTACAAGATTATAGTTAAGAGGACTGACTTCATTGCACAGGGCTTTATCCAATATAGCTTAGTCTCTCTAAGCAGAACTTCTAACCGCCTGCCGAAAGCGCCACGCAGAGCACAAAGTGGAGCTCCGACGACGATCCCCGTAAAAATTCCACTCGTGAACAGAAGGACGAAGCCGTGGAACGAACCCACGACCTTCAGGGCGCAAGGCAAAGAGCTTGACCACTTCGCCACTTAATTTTTAGCTGAAAGAAATATTTTGTGGACAGGGTCGATTGGTAACGCTAGCAGTAGTAGTAGTAGTAGTAGTAGTAGTAATAGTAGTAGTAGTAGTAGTAGTAGTAGTAGTAGTAGTAGTAGTCGAAGTAGTAGTAGTAGTAGTAGTAGTAGTAGTAGTAGTAGTAGTAGTAGTAGTAGTAGTAGTAGTAGTAGTAGTAGTAGTAGTAGTAGTAGTAGTAGTAGTAGTAGTAGTAGTAGTAGTAGTAGTAATACTAGTAGTAGTAGTATCAATAGCAGCAGCAGTAGTAGTAGTATTAGAAGCAACAGCAGAAGCAGTAGTAGAAGTAGTAGTAGTATTAGTAGTAGTAGTAGTAGTAATAGCAGCAGCAGCAGCAATAGCAGCAGCAGCAGCAGTAGTAGTAGTAGTAGCAGTAGTACCAGCAGCAGCAGCAGCAGTAGTAGTAGCAGCAGCAGTAGTAGTTGTAGTGGTGGTGGTGGTAGTAGTAGTAGTAGTAGTAGTAGTAGTAGTAGTAGTAGTAGTAATAGCAGCAGCAGCAGCAGCAGCAGCAGCAGCAGCAGTAGTAGTAGTAGCAGTAGTACCAGCAGCAGCAGCAGCAGTAGTAGCAGTAGCAGTAGTAGTTGTAGTGGTGGTGGCGGTGGTGGTAGTAGTAGTAGTAGTTGTAGTAGTAGTAGTAGTAGTAGTAGTAGTAGTAGTAGTAGTAGTAGTAGTAGTAGTAGTAGTAGTAGAAGTAGTAGTAGTAGTAGTAGTAGTATTGTGAGAGTATACCATGGAAACGAAAAGTAGAACCAGTTGGCTTCACTTAAACACAAACGACAGTTGAACGTTGCGGCTAGAGAGCCTTCATCAGCTCAGTACATAAATAAACAACCATAATGTAACTTAGCTGACATATTCCCGATATAAGTCACATTGCTGTCCAACCATAAACTGTTATTAGTAGCATTAGCAGCAGCAGAAGCGACAGCAGTATTAGCAGCAGTAGCAGTAGTGGTAGTAGTAGCAGTAGTTGCATCAATAGTAGTATCAGTACTGGTAGGAGTAGTAGTAATAACAGCAGCAGCAACAGCGGTAGTCGCAGTAGTAGTAGCAGCGGCAATAGCAGCAGCATTAGAAGTAGTAATAGAAGAAGAAGGTGGAGGAGGAGAAAAAGATTAAAAAAAAAAATTTTAAGAGAAGAACAAGAATAAAAACCAGAAGAACAAAAAGAAGTAGAAGAAATAGAAACTTAAATATTTTGTGGACACGGTCGATTTGTAACTTACAGGAGTAAGCTTGGAAATAATCCCCTTTAGTCCCCCCCCCCCCTCTTTTAATTGTAACTTTCTGCGAAAAATTAAAACCTGTAGAAAAAGATAGATTTTCGCTCAGGAAAGAAAATTCAGTTATTGCTACTAGGTGTGTAAAATCATGCTTACAGAAATCCGGGTCATCCAACAGAAGCTTCCTTTCAGAGGTAACTAGGTTACGGTTTCAGAAATAACTAGATCAAAACTGAGCTAACACAAAAATATGGCCAGAGGTAAAATGTTGGAGTTTATATCGTTTACGAACCGAGGTGCATCAAGTACGTGGAAAGCTTTTTTTTTTTGCTCTCACATGTTTTTAGACATGGCTTGCGAATGAATGTTAGGATGACACAACCCATGTGTTTGACGTCAGTATATGTGGATGTACATGGACATATGTAGGCTGGGAGAAAAAGGAGATAGGGGTGGTCCCATTAAATAGCTTTAGTATCATAGATAAACAAAAAAAAAAAAACAAAAAAAATAAAGACAAGCGAGACAGGCATACCGACGGGAAGATCCTTCCCAATTAATGTTCAAGTATACGAAAACCAAAAAAAAAAAAAAAAAATTACAAAACTTTCTGTTTTTGGAAGGTTGAAAGTTCACGCCTGGCAACAAGTATTTGTATGTATGTATGTATGTATGTATGTATGTATGTATGTATGTATGTATGTATGTATGTATGTATGTATGTATGTATGTATGTATGTATGTATGTATGTATGTATGTATGTATGTATGTATGTATGTATGTATGTATGTATGTATGTATGTATGTATGTATGTATGTATGTATGTATGTATGTATGTATGTATGTATGTATGTATGTATGTATGTATGTATGTATGTATGTATGTATGTATGTATGTATGTATGTATGTATGTATGTATGTATGTATGTATGTATGTATGTATGTATGTATGTATGTATGTATGTATGTATGTATGTATGTATGTATGTATGTATGTATGTATGTATGTATGTATGTATGTATGTATGTATGTATGTATGTATGTATGTATGTATGTATGTATGTATGTATGTATGTATGTATGTATGTATGTATGTATGTATGTATGTATGTATGTATGTATGTATGTATGTATGTATGTATGTATGTATGTATGTATGTATGTATGTATGTATGTATGTATGTATGTATGTATGTATGTAGGTAGGTAGGTAGGTAGGTAGGTAGGTAGGTAGGTAGGTAGGTAGGTAGGTAGGTAGGTAGGTAGGTAGGTAGGTAGGTAGGTAGGTAGGTAGGTAGGTAGGCAGGCAGGCAGGCAGGCAGGCAGGCAGGCAGGCAGGCAGGCAGGCAGGCAGGCAGGCAGGCAGGCAGGCAGGCAGGCAGGCAGGCAGGCAGGCAGGCAGGCAGGCAGGCAGGCAGGCAGGCAGGCACGCACGCACGCACGCACGCACGCCTGCCTGCCTGCCTGCCTGCCTGTCTGTCTGTCTGTCTGTCTGTCTGTCTGTCTGTCTGTCTGTCTGTCTGTCTGTCTGTCTGTCTGTCTGTCTGTCTGTCTGTCTGTGTGTGTGTGTGTATGTATGTATGTATGTATGTATGTCTGTAGGTATGTATGTGTGTGTGTGTGCGTCTATGTTACTGTGTGTTTGTGTCTGTGTGTAAATGGAAGTGAATTCAAACCTGTAAAAAGCAAAGGGTTTTCATGTAACTATATCCTTGTCTGTGTTGTTATATACCGATAAAGGTTTTTCTAACCGCAGCTTTCGTTTCTAGACGGAGGGTTGGAGCAAACAGCCTGGGAGTGGGAAACAAAAGCTGACAAGATTCCTTCTGAAATTGACTAGTTTGAATTAGTTTTGCGATTTCATCCGAGGTCTTTGACTGATAATCGACTTCTTTCACCACCACAGTTTTCTTTGCACCTTTTTGTTTATGTACACATCCTCCGCCTAGGTATTTGATAATCATGTTCTGAAGTGACCAGAAAAGGCGCCGACCCAAAGAAAGCACGATGGTCGGGAGTATACAAAGCTCCTTCACAGAGCCCTTTTTTGACGAAAACTTTAAATGCCTAATAATAATAGTAACTAATAATAATAACGTGTGCCAAAAAGCAAATAATTATAATATATATGTGTACGAAACAATACACAAATACATTAGTGGAAACTATCTATATATTATTCCGCGCGGGGGTGTTAGCCCAGTCACAAACTGTGTTTACAAATGGTAGCTAGCTTCTCTAATATTTTCTGAGCGTGTGGGTGGGGAAGAGGAGAAGCGAGGGGTGGGGTTTAGGGGGGGGGGGGGTTCTCAATGTGTCTGAGTCTCGAGATACATGTGCTTCTGGTTGTAAGAAATATAGCTGTATCATTTTCCCAGAATATGTTTTTAATGTAGGCGTCTTTCCACACAAATTGTATCCTGCTGTGCCGTTTATTAAACAGCATAAAAAGTTTATGGTTAAGCACCAGAAAGGAGATCTTCTTCTTTCTTCTTCTTGTTCACCGGCTGTGAATTCCGGCGGTAAGTCGCGGCTGTTCGTCCAAATGAATTTTTGGCTTTTACCTTGACCTGAGTTTTGCGTGTACATCCGTTTTACTGGCTTATTTGTTTGCAGTTCTCGTTCCCCGCCTCTCCGGCAGATGTACTCCGACTTCGAGGGAAGACGTCAAGCCCATTTCTAGGTTGACTGTGGCCATTGTTTTGTGTGGGTCGGGATGTTGCCTCATTTGTGTGGTGTCCTCTTTGACCTTCAACAGGTGTGGCCCCCGGAATGTCGTCCTTAAGGCAGCCCTAGGTAGAATTTTCAGCCCTCAAGGGAAGGCAGGGGCAGATCATGGGCATTCCCCGCCATCCAAGGAGGCTTCCATAAATGCAGAGCCGACACATGATGCTCTGGTTCTGGGCTCACCCAAGGAATCGTCACGTCCTGCCCATGACTGCTTAACCTCACAACCGTATATTGAGCTTCCCGTGCTACAAGGCTGCGCTCTTCGGAGATCAGCGGGGAGCAGCCCGCAGGCCCAGGACTTTTCTGGCCACACAAATAGGTACATTCTTTTTCATCGTACGCTAGACACCTTTAACGTTGTTTCAGCTGTGCCCTTAGCACGACAGAATGGGGAAGCAAAATGCGTCAGGCGTGGCTTCACCTGTTTGGTCCCAACACTCAGGCGAGTAGGACCAGTGGATACGGACATTTGGACTTTTTCCTAATCGGTACGAATTATGATCGTCGGACTTTGATCTTGCATGTGTGCCGTGGGGTATAACTTTGTCGGGCATTATTTCCTAGCCAGCATATGAAAGGTTCCTGCCGTGGTGTACCTCAGCGCGGTGACGACGACACTGAGGATTGACAGAGGATGTACGTAGGTAGGATCTTGCTGGGAGAAGTCGCCCAAAAGAGATGTTACTCGTCTTGGCTGCGGGTAAATCTCTCAGTCAGGGTTGAATCTCAGCAGCACAGTTTTCCATTCGCTCCAGAATTTTAACCGAGAGTTGTCATTTGATGGTACATTTAGCAAGCAATCCTTGAGTTTTGTTAGACTTTTCACCCATGCGTTTGGGGGCGGGCTGGTGAGAGCCAGAAAGGACACTACACATCTAGGGGCCGCCAGCTCCGAGATCCCCTGCCAACTCTGTTAATGCTCATTTGAGACATTATCCGTGGCGCACGACAGGGACGTGCAGCAGGAGTCTTGCATGAGGTTCCGTAAAACCAGAACAGTGAAGGACTGGCGCCCGAGTGGGGTACTGAGTATCTCCTTATACACATCACATCAGACTTAACTTTGCCTCATGCCTGTGACCGAAATCACCGCGCCACGAAAGGAGATCAAAATTAGAATTTTGAGAGCATGCATCTTCCCTGTAGCAACATACGGATGTGAGTCGTGGACTATCTCCCAGTTCTTAGGAAAGAGAATAGGGGCTTTTGAGCTGAAATGCTATAGAAAGATTCTCAGAATATTTTGGACAAAGAAGATGACAAATACTGACATCTTGAAAAATCTGAACATCAAGGAAGATTGGCTAATAAACAGCATCCTGTTTCAGAAGCTGAAATATTTTGGTCACATCACGCGCCATCACGGATTGAAAAAAATAAAATAAATAAAAGCAGAAGGCACGGTACCAGGAAGGAGAGGCAGGGGCCGACCAACACGAAGATGGGCACAGGATATAAGTGACTCCTTGAGTATGAAAGTACATGAGGCGGGAGAACTGGCGAGAGACTGTGTTTCTTTCAGGCAGACAGGCATGAGAGCGACGTTCTGCAAAGGACCTACTACATGATGAGGACGTGCCGTTTATGCGTCACAATGGGACAAGCAGTCAGTGTCTCTGTTTCTCTATACCTTACAAATCTGTAAGATATTAATCACAGAAAGTCCAGTCTAGTGGGAGTCGCCGTGGCGGAGCGGCTAGACCTCGCCGCTGATCCGAAGGTCGTGGGTTCGCTCCCTGGCGGAGCCGGACTTTTTTTCAAAAAATGACCTTGGCTTCCAGATCGACTCAGCCTTTGAGTGGGTACCTGGTGCAGTCCCGCGAAGTAAATGCGGCCGGGGTGATGCTGACCACATCACCCATCTTGTGCCGCTTGGTCTATAATATATGGGTCTATCCCTATATGCCCTATATGCCTAAAGGGGTGAAAAAGGGCCCTTTACTTTTTTTTAGCAGTGTAGCACTGGTTTCTTTTACTAATGTCCATCGTCAGGTTTCTTTAAGACATCCTACTTTTCTCATAAGTGTTGTTTCCTATTACAGTGCCTGTTTTGCGATTCTTTGTCTGCTTCTCTTTAGAAGTGCCCACTTTAGTGCCAACTCTATTCTCTTGTAACAGTTGACACCTAGCTGTTCTGCAGGCATTTCTCTGAACCCACTGGTTAAGATAAGGTCAATATTTGGCCAGACGCTTTACTTCAGGGGCGCTTTCAGATAACCAATTAATTTGTAAAACGGATGTGCACGCAACAATTAGGTCATGGAACACGACCAAAATCCCATAAGTAGATGACCAACTAGGATTTTCTGCCATAGTTTACAGCCGGTAAACGCGAAGAAGAAGAAATATAAAGAAGAAAAAGAAAAGAAAAAGAAGAAGCAGAAGGGCCTGTTGCTTGTTAGCTTATTTTTTTTTTTTTTACATTCTGCTGAAATTAATGGATGACATTAGTATCTTATGTTCTATGTTTTTAATTGGACGTCTTTCCCGTGTGGGTTTCGGGGCCCCACTGTGGGGAAAACAAGAAAAGACCCACTGCCTTTCCAAAAGGATGTCGTAAGAGTCGGCTAAGTGGGAGCTTCCTTCGAAATCGGAATACATCTGCCTGTGAGGCAAGAAACCAACAGTCTGCTTGCAAATGAGTCGACCTGTGAAACGGATATGCACACAACACTCAGTTTCTGGAACAGGACTAGAGTCCAGAAATTGACGAACAATCAGAACCTTCCGCCGGAGTTTAAAGCCGGTGAACGCGAAGAAGAAGAAGAACTGGACGTCTTAGAGAAACTAAACTGTACTGCTGCAGATTGTGGGATTCCCCAAAGTGCTCCCCTCTAGACCAGTGTTTCCCAAACTTTTCTTGGTCGCGGGGCCTTTTTTTCAATAAAAAATTTTCCGCAGCGCCCTAACCTAAGTAAAAGTATGACTTTTCGTGTCTTGGTTAAATTAATTTTGAAGCTTTTACAATATTTCGCTGCGCCCCTGTGAAGAGGTCGCGGCTCCCTGGTGCGCGGCGGCGCACAGTTTGGCAATCACTGCTCTAGACTAAAATAGACATGGCTGTACAGCCAATACCTTGGCACTAGATTAACAACAATAGGGACTGTTAAAATATATCAGAAGGAGACTGGCCAAAGAAATACGACGGGTAAACATTATTATACACAGCCCGTGACGCCACAACATTAAGCACATTAAAGTAAACATTTTGAAAGCGTGGATCTCTCAAAGTGTCAACATGCGGAGGGATTCTTGGGCGATTTCGCAGTGACAAAACAAGAAGATCGAAGCGTTTGATGTTACATGGTAAAGCAAAATCATTAGAAACCCATGGATCAAACAGACTACCCCCTCCACTCCCCTCAATTCTTCCCTCCAGGGGAAAAAATATCAATTGAAATTCTGGTGATACTAACAATGGTCTTTTTAAACAAAGAAGGTAAAGTTTCATTCATAAGTTTGTTGTGCTGGTCTACCTTCCTGCAGGTTGCGGGTGTGCCGCTCTGTTGTTTACTTTTAGGGTTGCTTGCATTTACGTTTTTATTCCAAGAAAGAGGATGCCTGTGACATAGGTTGCAGTACTCTCTAGGGGCGTTGTGTTAGACCCCGTGTGTCCATGAGTTTTGAGTGTTAAAATCGCTGGTGTGCTGAAATATACAACACGCCATATCAACGGCATTGCGGAAAACCCCCGTAACCGTGTGTCAAGTAACGTGGCCCAAGGCCGACAAATCAGAAGTAAGCTAGAGTGGAACACTGTGTAAATGGGGAGAAGAACGTTAGTTTTACCGAAATTCTAAAACACTTGACCATTGAAGAGAAGTGACTCAGCGCAGAACAGTGTCTCTGAAACTGAAATATTTTGATCATATTAAAAGGCACAGCCAAAAAACATAACAGAAAGGCACGTGGAAGCAGAGGCACGTGTAGACCAGCATGATGATGGACAGAAAAAAACTGGCTCGAAAATTTGGGCCACACGATGCAATGATGCCAAATAGGAAGTCTTTCTGATGGGCGCAGCTGTATTCTGCAAAGGACCTGCTTCAGGATCAGCAATACAACATATTAGAAATGGCACCGGTTTTTTTCTAGAACATGAGGTACCGGTAGTTACAACAAAGTGTCCAAAATGTGCAGGTCATCATAGTGTGTCATGCCGATCAGCTTGTGATGTCATATTTCGACTTCCCACACGATCACCGGCATTATAGATCAGACCAGTGTACTTGTCTCGCCCTGATTGATATAGCTGAGCCATCCAAGTATTTATCTTTTGTCTTCCTCTTGATCTCTTTCCATCAGTCTAGCAAGTTGTTTCCACAAAGTGCTTTTAATAGTAAAAATAAAGGACCCTTTTTCACGCCTTCAAGCTATTTGGTAGACATGAAAAGACCTATATTTCACAGACCAATCGGTACTTGGGTGGTGATGTGGTCAGCATCACGCTGGCCGCCTTTACTTCCTACGACTTTACTTGGTACCAGTTTAAGGCTAGTTTGACTTAGAAGTCAAGGTCATTTTGGGAACAAAATTTCCGCTTCAGTCATAAAATGAACCCACGACCTTCAGATCCGCAAGAGAGAGTCTAGACGCTACATGTCGGTAGCTCCCACCTTTAACAATAGAGCTGGAAAATTATCCCTTTAAAAAGGTGTCTGTTTAAAAAAGGTCATGGCTGCACCCCTATCTATCTGGTTATTGATGCATAACGTCTTTGTCAGCGGTTCCAATTTTTTTTTTTTTTTAGTCACAACCCTGTTTTATTTATAGAGGTGAAATGACTCGCGACATTGTATAATAAAAATACTTTTTTTTTAAAATTGGTGTGAATGAAAACATATTAGGTTAGTTGCGTATCCGTTATAAGACGTAGCAGAACCAACCCCATCAGCCCCTGGCTGTTGTGTGGTTTCACTAGGCAAATTTACGTCCAGTAGTTTGCCATTGCTTCTGGACGGTAGGCTCCCTGATACCACTGTTGAAACCAATGCAAGGCGTATGGCCCGCAGCTGGGATCGAACTCGGTACCCCGGCATTACGAAGCGTTCGCATCGACTTAGCCACAGAGCCGACGAGAACATATTAAACATACGTAAACAGAGTTTTCACTGCGCAGGAAGCGACGAAATTATTTTGTCTTTAGTTTTTAAACTATTCATAGCTTACAACTGCTTGGCGACTCCATGGACTTTGAACCCGTGCTGTATGTGACCCATGTTCGTCATTCCCTTGAATTACTCATATTTGAAGTACTGTCTACCTTTTGCTTGTTTGCGTTAATATTTCCCCTCCAGTAACCAATATTAATGCTACCGTAAAACCTTCTATATATTAATTCAAGTAGTCAGTACTGCATGAGTTGTAAGATATTGTCATGCGTGATTAATTTATTTTTCTTCAGAAAATTTCAGCTGCCGGTTTTGACATTTTCCAAGTTAGTTACTTCAACTTTAATATGCATCATTTTCTGATTATTTGAGAAAAAGATACACAGGGAAGGCGGTTAACAAAAAACCGACCCTTTGGATCTTCGGGGTGAGTGTTTTGATGTACTCACTTGCACTGTGATTTATTTCAATGACAAGCCACTCGGTGATTTCACAACAGAGATACATTTTCATTGAAAACTGCGGCGAACGTTTTGCATTCCATATACTATTACAGGCACATATTTTAACGTGAGTTTCTAAGCATCGAGGATATTCATAACAGTAGTAATAATGTCGACCAGGTCAGATAGACTGTCTGTGGCTGCAGCTCGTGGTCGTGGTTCGGATCCCGGCGAGGATGATCAGATGCTAGAGGTGACAGAAAAACGGGGTTCTCTGTATAATGCTATACCATACATGCCTGTTCCAGTGGCGATCCTGTTCTGCATCTTCAACATTGTTGTGCCTGGTCTTGGTGAGTAGATGTGTTGTAACGTGTATTGTTGATTTACTTTAAAATACACTCGAAGAATGGTTGTCGCGGTAAGCAGTGGCTAGAACGCTTCTGCTTCTTTGAGTTCGTTTTCGTATACTCAAGTAGACCATTAGGTGGGTTGCCTCTATGAACTTGCATGTCAGCTGCAGATCCTTCACGGTACCCCATAGCTTACTCTACACACTTTGCTCTTAAGACCAGATTTACTTTCTAAGTTGTAGGTTGAATTGGCAGGTCTACAGAATCTGCTCAGGTGTTTGTGGTCCCGTCTGTCATGCACTGTGGAGACTGTAAGTCTTTATTTTATGGGTGTGGTAGTATAACCTACAATGTTTTCTGTGAGTCTGCTGATGGGGTCGTGTGAATGTTTACTGTAGGTTTGTTCTCTCCCAAATTCTTTGTATTTTCCCTTGATAAGTGTTTTGGTAATGACAATAAATGGGTCTGTTGTTTCTCCTTTGTTCCATTTTTTGTTGGCAAGTCTGTCCGTCAAATCATTTCCCTGTATGACGTAGAAGGTCGGAATCCATCCACTGGAGAACGATTTGATTGTTTTCTGAGTCTGTTTAGCTGGCGGGTCAGTTCTCTCTCCACATTGTCTTGTGTTCCAAATCCCGCAATCACTCATTGCATTCCTATGGATTTTGGAGAAAAAAAAAGTATGGATCCAGCATCATATACCCGAAGCGCCAACGGCGTTCAAAACGTTCCTTTACAGACATTTTTTTTTTAAAGTTGAATGTCTTGACAGGAAGTTCACAAATTATCAGGGAAAAACGGAAAGACAGGAAACGACCTGAAATACGCCAACAGCCAGCGGATATTTAAGCGACCTGTCTGCCAGTGTCGAGACACGATGATTTACTAGTCAAAATGATGTAATTCTAGAGGAGTGCTTCCCAAAGTGCCCCCCCCCTCCCCTAGGCGCTGGGGCAGTCCCGCCCATTCATCTACCCACACCATTTATCCTATCATCCACTCAATGCTATTTTTCACCGCTTCCTTCCATTCTGGCTGTTACCAGCTTTGCACTTGGGCTCGACTAATACTTTGTATAAAAATCACCCTTACTGTCTCTATTT
>CAJHNH020000033.1:158775-188775 GCA_905116865.2 Candidula unifasciata
TTTTGTTTTTGTTGTTTTTTGTTTTTCCCCTTTTTCTTCCCCTTTTTTTTTCTTCTTTTTTTTTTTCCCTTTTTCTTCTTCTTCTTCTTCTTCTTCTTCTTCTTCTTTTTCTTCTTTTTTCTTCTTTTTCTTTTCTTCTTTTCTTCCTTCCCTTTTTTTTTTCTTTTTTCTTCTTCTTCTTCTTTTTTCCCTTCCCTTTTCTTCTTCTTGTTTCAGCATTTCCCAGCCCTTTAGGTTAATTCCTGCAAAATTTAAACCCAAACCCCCACTTATCTCTCTGATTTTGCCCTTTCCCCTTTCCCCGTTTTGAACAAATAATGTTTGCAGTTTTTTCTGTAACCCTTTCTTTTCCATCGTCCCCCTTGGTCCCCGCCCCCTGCTCCTTTTGAAAACCCTTTTAGCTCCCTTTTTGTTACCGTTTTTTTTTCCTCTTTTGGGCCTCGCCCTTTTTCTCAATTTTGCTCCAGCCACTTTTTTAAAATATTTAGTTCCCTGGGCGCTAAAGCCCAAGGTGGTTTAAAAGATATGGAAATTTTGTTTTTTGCTTCTCACTTCCCCCATTTCCCCCCTGTTTTTTCATCCCTTTGGGTGGTCCAAAGATTCTAAATTCTCCCCTATCTACCTTAGCAAAAGTCCAGTTAAAAAAGGGGGCACAATTTTTTACTTGTTATTTTTTTTTTTTGTATTTTTTTTGTGTATCTTTTTTTAAATTTTTCCGGGAAAAAATTGGGGTTTTCTGCAATTTTTTTACTTATCTTTTTCCCCCCCTTTTAAATTTTCGTTTTCATTTCCTATGGGGCTCCCCCCCCCCCCCCCCCCAATTTAATAACGACCCTAAGTTAAAATGCCATTATTTTGAATCAAAGAAAAAAAATCCAGTAGGTTTTAAAGTTTGAAAAAAAAAAAAAAAAAAACACAGGCACATACCTTTTTCATTGGGGGGATCAGTAAAAATTTGAAACTGATTAAAAAAATCCCTGGGTTGCGCCCCAAACATTTCTCCCTGCCCGCGGGCTTTAATCAATAGCCCACAGCTTAAAGTATCTCCCCAAAAACTTCTGCCTTGGGGAAGTGCCCTCTCTCAGACTAATATGTCTTTTTCCCCTTTGTTAATTTTGGCCCCAAATTTTTAAACACGTTTCCCCCTTTTCAGGTTCTTTCCCGTAACTCCCTTTTTTACAACGGCCCTTTTTTCTTTTAGAAAACCCAATTTTTAAAAAGATTTTTACCAAAAAAAAAAAAAACTTTAGAAGTGGTAAAAGAAAAAAAAACCAATTTGGGAAATAAGCCCCGAAAATATATTCAAATTTTTTTTACTTAATAAAAAAAAAAAAAGAAAAGGGGCGTTGCGGAAAAGTTTCCCGGCCAAACAGCAGAAAAAAAACCAAAGGCCAAAACGCAGCCCCGCGGGACAAAAACAGACAACGAAAACCACACCCTGCACACCCCGCAAAATAAAAGAACCCGGTTTGAACTAGTTACATTAAAAGTATTTTAAATTGTATCAAAATCGCTTTCCCCGTGTCCCCTTTTATGCGTCCCCCCTAGCTAGCTTTTCGAAATTTGGTTTTTTTTGAGACGACATCTGGGGCTTTTGGTTTTTGCGCCCCGAAACCCTTTCCCAGTGCAAGGGGGGCTGGGTTTCGATCCAGCTGCGGGGCCCTTGCGTTGGTTTTCGAAGGGGGTAAACAGAAGCCGACAGCCCAAAAGCCGTCCCAAAATCTGGACCTAAAAATTTTCCCTTTGAAAAAATACAAACCCCCCAAAAAATGCCGGGGGTTTTTTTCTTTCATCGTCCGGGAAAAATTCAGCCCAAATAACTTTTAGTTTTTTGAAACCCAGTCCCCCTACCCAAATAATGGAGTCCCGTGGCCTCTGGTTTTTTCCCGAATATGCCTGATTAAGCTACAGACAAAACTTTTTCTGTTGTGCTTTTTCCCCCTCATAGGACACAAAAGAAAACAATCCCCCGGGGGAAAAGAACCCCGGTCTAAGCCTTTTTTTTTTAGGTACGGCCCTAATAAAATCATGACGTTCTGAAAACAAATAATTTTAAAGGGACTCCTTCAAAAAGCTACCCTAAAAACGTTTTTTTCTTTTTTTTTTACTTGACATTGTTTTTTCACAAAACCCACATTAGGGGGGGTAATCTTTTTTTTTTGTGTCTTTCCTAGTAATCTATTTTTATCATAATTTTTAAAAAATTTTCGAGATGGGGTTGGGGGTTTGACCCGGGCTTCATTTAAGGGGTAAACCCTAAGCCTGCCCCAAAACCCCAACCCCCACCTGAAACCCTTAAAAAGTAAATTCCCGAACATTATTTTAAAAGAAAAAATAACACAACGATGATTTTCCCCTTTTTGGTTGGGGCCCTAAAAAAAAAAAAGGTTTTTATTCGTCCCCCCCCAAGGGATCGAATTTTGAAGGGGCCTAATTTTTTAAATAAATTTAAAAAAACATGAAACCGGGAAAAAAATATTTTTACAAAAATAACTTCTTTTTTAGTTTGGGGGCGGGGGGGGGTTTCCCCTTGTATTTTGTTTGTTTTTTTGTTTTTTTTTGGGGGGGATGAGGCCTTCATTGTTTGGTTTTGGGGGCCTCCTGTGGTGAGTTCCCCCTTTTTTTAACGATTTTTGCAGGAACTGACATCATAGGCTTTACTATGGGTTTTCATCTATCCGACGTTTTTACAGCGCCCCCCCATTTCCTCGGGCCCAACTGAACCCGACAAGGGGGTTTTATGTTTTTTCCCAAAACCCCTCATTCATTTTTTTGGGGGTTTTTTTTCTTTAAAAGCAGGAAAAAAATATTTCAGTGCACCCCCACGAACTTTTTATATTTTTGGGTTTTGCTCCCCGCTTGTCCCGTTTAAGTCCCCTTTTCCCCCCTAAATGCAAATTTTTTTTTCGATGCCCGAACCCCCCCAGCTTTTGCCTGGGGCCCCCCGAATATAGCCGGGCCCAAAAAATATGGCTAGCCATAGAAAATGGCCTAACGGCCCCTTAAAAAAAGTTTTTTGGGACCACTTCCCCCGAGTGTCCTCAAACTGCCCAAAGGGGGAAATTTGGTGTTTTATATCGCTTGTGTGAAGTCCCCCGGTGGGGTACAACTCCAACCTTTCCTGCTTGGGGGTACATTTCCCTTTTTAATATAAACATTTTCCCCAGAGATACGTTCGGTTTTTTAGGAGGAAAAAGGGGCTTTTTACAGATCAATTTTTCCCTTTAATTTAATAAACGTAAGTCTAAATTAATATGATAAAAGACAAAAAACTTTTGTTTTTTGGAAACAAAAGAAGGCATTTGATTTGAGTTAGTAAATGCAAATATTTAAATTTTTAAGATTTTTTCTATTCGAAAATCACTGTTAAGTAACATAAAGGCTTTTTTTCAAGATATTTAATGAACTTTAGAACCAAAAGAGGGAAAGAAGCTGGTTTTTCCCATCTCTGGTTTTTTTTATCCCCCTCAGGGGGTCCCAAAGGGGTATGTCCTCCACTATTGCTAAATTTAAATTTCTCACTTGGGTAAAAATTAAAAAAGGGGAAAAAAACAGCAAGACGAAATCATGAAACCTTTTTTAATTTTTGCCCGAACACGAAAAAACAGAAATTACCCCAAAACCAAAAATTTACTCCTTTCACCCCGACCCCGCCCCAATATGTTATGAAAATAAACACCGCAAAACTGGAGTAGTGAAAGGGTTGGGGAGGGAAAAATCCCTTCATGAATAAATTTTTGTTAAAAAGGGACTCCCGTCAAAAAAAGTACAAAAACTTTAAAAAATTTTGGAAAGCATAAAATTTGGGAGGGGGGTTACGACCCCTTAGAGGGGATGAAAACCAGAATACAGAAGGCAAAAACTGCCAAACCCATCAGTTAGCCCCCAATTTTTAGCACCAAAAAGTCTCCCTTCCCGCAAAAAAACCAAAAGATTTATACCCTTACCCCCTTCCCTTTTTTTTGTTGTCATGCCCCGAAAAGGGGCAATAAACAGGGCATTTAAAAACAGAAATAAATACAATATAAAAGGTCTGCTCCACAAAGTCCGTAAAAAAAAAACAAGAAAGGGCAGGGGGTTTCGAAAATCGGCATTAGAAAAGAAAATCGAAAAAAAAAAAAAAACCCAGGGCCCCCGGGTTTTTGTTTTTTAAAAAAAAATAAAAAAGGGGTTAAAAAGTTCACCATCTTTGTGTAATTTGCCCGACCAAACTGCATAGGGAATTTTTTCAGTAACCAAATCTTGGAGAAAGGCGAAGCAAGACCAAAAAAAGAGATGGGGGTAAAAGGGTTTGAATAACCTGCCAAAAAAATTTACCCCAAACCCTCAAAGCAAGCCCCCAAGGAGCAAAAAGACAGATACAGAAAAACCCTACCCTGGGATACCCCCTGGAAAACAGTGGAGACGGGGGAAGAAGAAAAAAAGAAGGAGAAGAAGAAAAAAGAAGAAAAAGAAGAAAGAAGAAGAAGAAGAATAAGAAGAAGAAGAGAAGAAGAAGAAGAAGAAGAAGAAGAAGAAAGGAAAAAAGAAGAAAAAGAAGAAGAAGGAAGAAAGAAGATGAAGAAAAGAAGAAGAAGAAGTAAAAGGGAAAGAAGGAAGAAGCGAGAAGAAGAGAAGAAGAAGAAGAAGGAAGAGGAAAAAAAAAAAAAAAAAAAAAGAAGGAAGAAGAAGAAGAAGAAGAAGAAGAAGATGAAGAAAAAGAAGAAAAAGAAGAAGTAGTAGAAGAAGAATTTCCTGTAATCATACACGTTCTAGAGTTTCAACTCGCCAGCGTACCCACCTACCTACTGACCCACATACACGCTCACCTATGTGTGTGTATATATGCGTGCATTTGTGTGTAGCTAGATAGGCAGATAGACGGTAAATATGTAGATAATCAACACCAAACTTTAAACAACAATGCACTCAGCCTGCGATTCTTTCAAACGTAATCAAATATCCAGAACACACAACGTATAGACCCCACATTGATATCCACCGTCTCTATCGATTGGATCCGACTTTTCGTCAACATACAATTGGCTGATGATATTGATTTATAGCAGGTTTAGAATGAAATAATAATAGTAATAATAACGACACGCAAATTGCATGTGTGTATCTGAATATAGGAAAAACACAGGCTTCGCAAAATGATTGAATAAATGATTGAATTAAGAATTCACATCATTGCGCTCGGGGTATTCTCACGCGTGCTCCGTCTTCTTCTTCAGCAACCAACGAAGAATTGATATAATAATAATTCAAGGTGCAATCTAATTAAAAGTCCACTTATGTTGCTTCTTCCAGAACCTCTTCTCACATGCAGTTGAATTTATTCTTCAGTGTATGGATTCTCTGCTTTGTTGTACTGTCCATTTAATTCCAGAGAGCCGTCGTCTAGGGCCGTCTTAACGCATTGGCCCACTAGGCACATTCTAGGGGACCCCGCAAGAATAGGGGCCCATGCTAATCTGAGCACGCGGAGTGATTGACTGACTGACGTTCAACACCACCAGGACGTCCCACCAAGCGATAAACACCCGGTGACACAAAGTGCCACCATTCGGCTGAAGAGCACCCGGGGACAGGTCCCAGAAACCCCGTTCAACCCATAGGTTGGGTTACATTAGGGCCTCTGGTAACAGCCAAAGTGGGGCTTGGAAACAACAACAAATTGCGTCAGACACTGGGACCAGGGTTTTTCCAGCGGCTGAAATTATGTGGAATGACTAACTGACTTTTTACCCCACCAGAACATCACACTAAGAGATAAACGCCCGGTGACGCAAAGTGCCACCATTCGGATGAAAATCACCCGTGGAGATATACTATAAAACTCGTTCAACCGTTAGGATATATTAGGGTCCCCGACAACAACGAGGGTGGGGCTTTAAAATAACGAAGAGTTCATCCCACATGCCGCCGGAATTATGTCGATGTTGAATGTGAGTGAGGGTCAACCCCACCAGGACCACCAAGCGATCAACACCCGGTGACACAAAGTGCCACTATGCGGATATGGATTGCCTGGTGAGAGGTCGCAGAAATCCTATTAAGTTAGACGCAGAAACCCCATTTGGTTATATTATGACCCCCTATTACAGCCGGTATGGGGCTTTTAAGTAACGAAAATTTGCGTCCACCATTGGGGCGACAGAATTGCATTAGTTGACGTGGAAAAACTTGCCATAAATTCAAATAGACTTGACGTTTAGATTAACACTTTATTACATGCATCATTCACACTCACACACAGTGTATAAAATGGCGTAAAGAATGGCGTGTTTATAAAACGTGAATGTTTACTCTGTTTATCAACACAAGGTCGATTGTACTGCTTTGTTTGTCGTTTGTTGTTCAAGAAGGGGGCTGCGTGATCTCGATATATGGTGTCCGCCTCGAGTTCTAGATGTTCGGGGTTAAATCCCCGGTAATTACTATGCCATCACAATGTAGGATGCAATTTTTCGTTATTTGAAGCCCCACAAAGGTTTTTGCCAGGGGCCCTAAATAAAGCTGGGCCTTAATATAGCATAACAGCTGAACGGGGTTTCTGGGACCTCTCCAAGGGTGATCCTCATCCTCATGGTGGCACTTTGTGTTACCAGGTGTTTATCGCTTTGTGTGATGTCCTTGTGGGGTGAAAAAAAAACACACACACACACGCACACGCACACACACACGCACACACACACACACGCACGCACTCACCCACAGACAGACAGACAGACAGACAGACAGACAGACAGACAGACAGACCGACCGACCGACCGACCGACCGACCGACCGACCGACCGACCGACCGACCGACAGACAGTCAGACAGACAGACAGACAGACCAGACAGACAGACCAGACAGACAGACCAGACAGACAGACAGACCAGACAGACCAGACAGACAGACAAAGATTCGTAGTTTTGTCTTAAAGTTGTATAATTTGGAGCTCCCTATTTTGGGGAGCTTTAAAGACTATTGTTGCTTTGCCAATGTGTATCGTAATTTCTTCGTTGTATCTTCCCGAGAGTATAAATTGCTAGGTGAAAAGTTCCCTTACTTGTATTCCTTGGTCTTCTAGCATGGCATCTACATGATCTGCTGTTGGTATGTTTGAAACATTTATTTTCTCAAAACTTATTTGTGGTCCTATTTTGAATGCTGTAGAGTCTACAGTGTAGACGATACATTTTTTTGGGCACGTGTTTTTTATTTTTACGTAACAGAACAATAACATGCGCGAAATCCAAATCTTTCAGTTGTCTATTCTCTACCCAATTAATGTCAGATTTAGCCTGTACATTTTGTTCCATTACCAGATCCGCGTGCTACTCCAAACTACAAGGGAGATAAAATGCAGCTATGTTTCACTGCAGTGTCCACGAAAAACTAGTTACTCAGACCATTTTCAGTATACACTGCACATTCTGAACCACCGTATAAATTTCTAATAATATGCGTGTGTGTGTATTTTTTTAGCTAGTATGCCGTAGCATTCCAAAATTCTTTTTTGAAATCAATAAAAGATTTTTAACGTTATAATATTAGTAGCAGCAGCAACATCAGCAGCAGAAGAAGAAGAAGCTGAAGAAAAAGAAGAAAAAGAAGAAGAAGAAGAAGAAAAATAATAAGAAGAAGAAGAAGAAAAAGGAAGAGACGAGAGAGAGAGAGAGAGAGAGAGAGGGAGAGAGAGAGAGAGAGAGAGAGAGAGAGAGAGAGAGAGAGAGAGAGAGAGAGAGAGAGAGAGAGAAAGAGAGAGAGAGAGAGGGGGGGGGAAGGGGAAATGGGAAGATTAAGCATCGTCTTTATACAAAAACTATGTGCCGAGAAGAATGCGATGTTCCTAATACTAATTCTCTAGTCATCACACTGCATGATAAACGATATATGACTATAGGAAAAAACAAGAGGATCGACTGCTATTCCAGAAATAACGGTTATCAAGTGATTATAGTAACGCCAAACATAATATATTTTAACAGTACTGCTGAAACAGCAAAGCTAATGACAGGGGCATGATGCTAACATCGATTATTTGTCGACTGATCTACATTTATCTTGTTCGTGACAGAGCAATTGTCGAATTTTGTTTGACAACAGCAGCTGACGTCTTAGGTCTATTTATTCTAAATATCACAGTATTGATTTATATTATTCTTCACTGGTTCTAAACTTGCTACACGCACCGTAAGTTTTTTTTTTTTTTAGTGAATGATGAGAATGCAATGGTCTATACGGGACACTGAAGGTGCATTACATATGAAAGCAAATAGGGCTAGAGAACTGACTACAGTCAAAGAGGCCTATCAGCCGTAGATATAAGACACTGAAGATGCATTGCATAAGAAAGCAAATAGGGCTAGAGAACTGACTACAGTCAAAGAGGCTATCAGCCGTGGATATAAGACACTGAAGGTGCATTACATATGAAAGCAAATAGGGCTAGAGAACTGACTACAGTCAAAGAGGCTATCAGCCGTGGATATAAGACACTGAAGGTGCATTACATATGAAAGCAAATAGGGCTAGAGAACTGACTACAGTCAAAGAGGCTATCAGCCGTGAATATAAGACACTGAAGATGCATTGCATAAAAAAGCAAATAGGGCTAGAGAACTGACTACAGTCAAAGAGGCTATCAGCCGTGGATATAAGACACTGAAGATGCATTGCATATGAAAGCAAATAGGGCAAGAGAACTGACTACAGTCAAAGAGGCTATCAGCCGTGGATATAATACACTGAAGATGCATTGCATAAGAAAGCAAATAGGGCTAGAGAACTGACTACAGTCAAAGAGGCTATCAGCCGTGGATATAAGACACTGAAGATGCATTGCACATGAAAGCAAATAGGGCTAGAGAACTGACTACAGTCAAAGAGGCTATCAGCCGTGGATATAAGACACTGAAGATGCATTGCACATGAAAGCAAATAGGGCTAGAGAACTGACTACAGTCAAAGAGGCTATCAGCCGTGGATATATGACACTCAAGATGCATTGCATATGAAAGGAAATAGGGCTAGAGAACTGACTAGAGGCTATCAGCCGTACGATGAAGATATATACTATCTGTAGATAACTTGCTGCTGGGGAAAGATGAAACGATTGTGTGAACAGATCGGGTCACTCGTGGTATGAATAATTTATGCCTAATAAACCAATGCCACATTCACGCTCAATTTTTCTAAAGATAACGCAGCCATCTTCGCTTATCGCTCTCCCCCTTTCACCCAGCAGATGATTGTAAATTTTCTTCTTCTCATCTGACACCCGATCAAATGGTTCGAACATGTGTCAAGACTACAGGTATGTAAAGCGTCCACAGAGAGCCCTATAACTTAGAGTCAACTTCGACTATTCAGGCGATGGCAATAGGGGATATCTGAAACCGTAAATATTAGAGCTACATAGCTTATAAAAGTAAAGTAAAGATCCCTTTACACGCCCTTAGGCGCATCGGGCATATGGGAAGAGCACCCATATTTTTACAGACCAATCGGCACTCGGTGGGTAATGTGGTCAGCATTACGTCGGCCGTCTTTACTTTCCCAGGACAGCCCATCCTGGTACCCATTTGAGGCTGGGTCGACCTGCGACATAGCATATAACACATACCAAGTCTCGCACTCGATACTTCTTCAAAACCTAACGCTGAAAGGCAGAACAGGGCTACAGAAGAAGAAGTTTGAAGTTTGAACAACGGATCAACATCATGGCACACGGGTAGTAACCTAAAAGTGCTCCGTTCTTTTCCTAACTGAAGTCTGAGTCCGCAGAAACTCAGCACAGTGCACAGGTTCTGTAGCATCCGCCAGGATCCTGAAATACTTTGGGTTGATTTTAAACTCGAAATTTGGCCTGGGCAGCGCTGTTGGGCTATTCTTTTCGATTTCCGACTGCCAGGGGATTTTTTTGCGTGCGCAACAATGCACACGGGTGTCCGATCTCACTACCCAGAGACCAGAGGAAAGACTAGAGATCCAAGTTCACATGAAAAAATTGCAGTCCTTACCGGGGATTGAACCCGGAACCTCTAGAACTCGAGGCGGACACCATGCCCCAATACCACGCAGCACCTATCTGCATGATGCGGCTCACTGTCTGCCATTGATTGGCCCAAAATACGTGTGATTTAACACATGCTCATATATTCTATTCCTAAATGCACGTCACATGTCGGATTAAAAAAAATCAATTTAATAAAAATTATTTCCGTAATCTTGAAAGTGTTAATCTTTACATGTAGACAGTACATTACTTTCTTGATTTGTCCTTGACTTGTTGAAAGGTCATATATTTCAAACAAAGCCTGAGCTTAACATGTCACAGACAGTCAAATATGAACCAGCCGTTTCGTAATCGTTCAGTTAATAAGTTAATTGCAGTTTTAGCTTTACTACAGGTAGGTCACCCCATAATTGCTCTGTTCTATTGCCCACAAAAGCCCACAGTATGCCCACCGCTTTGCTTAGTGAAAATTTAAAACGTCTGCAGTATCAGCAAAGCTAATAGCAAAAGGCATTAAATACAAAAGATAGCCGTCAGAAGTACCAAGTAAATAGGTTAGACTCAAGAAGATCGACTTCATTGCACCGGTTGTATCCCATATGGCTTGGTCTCTCTCCGCAGAACGGCTAGCCGCCTGCTGATAGCATCACACAGGGCACGAGCTCCGTAGCTCTGGTGACGACCTCAAGGATCTCCGTAAAAATTGCACTCGTGAACTGAAAGGCCCAGCCAGGGAGCGAACCCACGACCTTCACAGCCCGATGCAAACGGCTTGACCACTTCGCCATAGAAACCCCTAAGTAAACGAGTAATAGACCCATCTCCTTACGTCTACTCCGCACAGCAATTAGTAGTAGTAGTAGATTTTTACCCCACTAGGACATCATACAAGCGATAAACTCCCAATGACACAAAGTGCCACCATGTGGATGAGGATCACCGTGGAGAGGTCCCAGAAACCGCGTTCAGCCATTAGGCCATATTTATGGCCGGGCTATATTGCGGCCCCTGGCAAGAGCCAGGATGGGGCTTCAAATAATGATAAATTTCATTCTAAAAAAGGACGGAAAGTGATAAT
Organism: Candidula unifasciata; assembly: GCA_905116865.2. Lineage (NCBI taxonomy): Eukaryota > Metazoa > Mollusca > Gastropoda > Stylommatophora > Geomitridae > Candidula > Candidula unifasciata. The sequence goes on from CAJHNH020000033.1 coordinate 169,846, forward strand.
AAACACAACAATTGACTGACTGACTGACTGACTTTCTACCCCACCAGGACATCACACAAGCGACAAACACCCAATGACACAAAGTGCCACCATGTGGGTGAGGATCACCGTGGAGAGGTCCCAGAAACCGCGTTCACTGACTGACTGACTTTCTACCCCACCAAGACATCACACAAGCGATAAACACCCGATGACACAAAGTGCCACCATGTGGATGAGGATCGCCGTGGAGAGGTCCCAGAAACCGCGTTCAGACAATTGGCCATATTGATGGCCTGCCTATATTGCGGCCCCTGGCAAAAGCCAGAGTGGGGCTTCAAATAACAAAAAATTACGTCCTAAGAAGGACGTTAGGAGTATTATTAGAAACAAAGCATTTGGGTAAAACTGGCAACCGTAGATAAAAATACGTGTCTGTAACCATGAGACAAGTTATTTGTGTTTTAGAAAAAAAATAATGGACTACATAAATAGCAGACTTATCTAGAAAACAAACATCTCCTAACTCCACAACAAGCAGGACTAGGAAAGAACATATTCAACAAAAATATGTGCAACTGGGACAAGAAAGATACGGATATTGAGATGGATTCGTGGAAACAAAACGCATTGGACCGTGTTGCACGGAGGGAAGGGAGTAGGAATAAAGGGGGACAACTGAGTGCAGATTGACTAAGAGTTGAGCTTCTGACTGACTGACTGACTTTCTACTCCACCAGGACATCACACAAGCGATAAACACCCGATGACACAATGTGCCACCATGCGGGTGAGGATCACCGTGGAGAGGTCCCAGAAACCTTTTTCAGCCTTTAGACCATATTTATGGCCAGGCTATATTGCGGTCCCTGGCAAGAGCCAGAATAGGGTTTCAAATAACGAAAAATTCCATCATAAAAAGGACTAAAAGAATATTGTCGCTGAGCTTCTGAGGAGAAGCCCTTTAAATAAATGCAATAGCAACAGTGGTTCTGTAATCCCTCCTCTGATCGCAGACGGCGTTAGTTAATGGCAGCAGGTCTTATCAGTTACACTCTTCCTCGTCATGGACACTAATTCACATGTCTCCATAAAGCACAACATAACACAATAGTCTGGAAAGACGGAAAGATGCTAGCTTCAACAACAACGATGTATAAACACTCTTTATACCTCAGGGAATATAGGGTGTCTTCTACGAAAGAATAATGGCCTCCCAGGAAAAACGTGCAAGTACACACCAAAAAAAAAATACAGGGGATGGAGCAAGGTGTCCCCCAGATGGATGCTCTAGCACCAACAATGATCTTGTAGTTTATAAATTTCTTTCCAAAAATGCTTCAGGCACTGTATACACCTGCTCCTTTGCAGTCTAACTAGTTACACGGACTTCTACAGTATAGCGTTTTTTTTATTTTGCTCTTTTTCATGCGTGGTAGTTTTACTGAAACTTATTGGTGCGGGCTAATTTTAATTGCTGTATTTACTAAAGTGGGGTAATGTTACTTGCACTTATTAATGTGGGGTATAGTTTGCACTAATTAATGTGTTGTAGTTTTACTTAAACTTATTAGTGTTGGCTACTTTTAATTGCTGTACTTATTAAAAAGACAAATTATAAATACAATCTTTATACCGACATTAGGTTATCAATGTCAGACTTGGACATTAACAAAAGAACACGAGAGAAGAAATGAGATGTTTGAGAATGGCTGCGAATAAAACCAGAAGAGATCGAGTGAGAAACTATGTGATTACAAGAACTATTGGAACCATACCCATCGTTAAATTTATTGAGAAGCAAAGAATGAAATGGTTTGGTCACCTAATGAGAATGGAACCAACGATGCCAGTATCAAGAGCATACAACATGAAAATCGAAACACCAAGAGGCAGGGGAAGACCAAGAAGAAGATGGATTGAAGGAGTCACGGACAACTTGAGACTTCATAACATCACGTCATATGAAGCGACTGAGCGCGCCCTGGCTCGGTTGCCGATCATCTGATAGACTGCGACGCCTAGCGGCACAAGCAGATTTTGACAAAAGAAGAAGATTAAAGTGGGGTATTTGTACTTGCACTTATTAAAGAGAGGTATTTGTACTTGCACTTATTAATGTGGGCTAATAATACTCTCACTTATTATTGTGGGCTATTAATACTTGCACTTATTGAAATGGGGTAATTTTACTTGCACTTATTATTTTGGACTAATAATGCTTTTACTTATTAAAGTGGATTAATTATACTACCACTTATTAATGTGGGCTAATAATACTTTTACTTATTAAAGTGCGGTAATTTTACCTGTACTTATTAGTGTGGGCTAATAATACTTGTTCTTATTAAAATGGGGTAATTGTACTCGTACTTATTAAAGTGGGGTAATGTTAATTGCACTTATTAATGTGGGGTATTGTTTGCACTAATTAATGTGTGGTAGTTTCACCTAAACATTTTAGTGTGGGTAATGTTACTTGCATTTTCTGAAGTGGAGTAATTGTACGTGGACTTAATAAAGCTGGGTATTGTTTAAACTTATTAAATGTTGAATTAAGAAACGACATTACATTACCCAGGACACTTCTATAAGCGCTCCGTCCCTGTCTTCAGCAGCAAGCGAAGAGTTCCAATTTCGATAGCACCAGTAACCTCTTATTCTATATCCGTCTCACCATTCCTTTAAGTGTTGAGCGTCGGTCAGATCCCATGGTAACTCCTCGCAGGGCCATTATCCTCAGACCATAGTGATCTTTCTTCGCCTCCGCACTGTTCACTTGTTCTCAAAGGGCCCTCGCAATATTTAGCTTGTTATATATCAATTCACTACCAAGTAGTGCTTAGCCGGCCAGTCTATCTGCCTGCTCATTTCCCAACACACCGGCATCCCTGGAGAAAATATCCAAAGGATGCTAACTACCCGGGCTCTCTGGTGATGCTTGCCACTCTGCACGAAGCATGCCCATCTTCACCTTTCTTAACATGCTTTGTGAGTCTGTTACAATCACAGCATGTGTGTACAGCTGATTCTCAATGCAGCGAAACGCAGCAGAGACTGCCTCCACCTCCATTCTCAAACTAGACGTTGTGATATGCAATGCTTTGCTGCACTAAGCGACGTCCATTCACATTTGCTATGAACCCCCATGCACTTCGTCTGCCCCTCAACTGGGAGCCATCTGTATAGTTAATCACATCACCCGGGCCCGAATGGTTATGAATCATTTGTTGAACTTCTGGTTTCCACTATAACATTCAACATTTAATGTGGGTTATTTTACCTACACTTATTAATGCCTAATCCTGTGGTTAGAACACTGGGGTATCATTCTGGAGCTCCAGGGTTGTATCCATTAATATTTTGATTTTGGATTTTCATTGTTGGGAAAACAAAATAAAAATCATAATTTGCAGTCCATAGCAACTGCTCTAGTTTTTCAATCCTAAATCCCCAGAGCCAAGACATCTATCGTCTTTCTTTACCAGTCATGAAATTAGTAAATCACCCTTAAAGGTAATAAAAGTAGGACAGTAAGGACTTCTTTATGTAGGACTTATTATTACAGACACCCACTCTGTTGTAGCGGCTAGACACTTGCCTACGACCGAGAATGTCGTGAACTCAAATCCCCATCGAGTAGGATATTTTAAAAATTGAAAATAAACTTTGTTCCAGTCCCGCCTAGCATTAAATGAGTACCAGGAAAAGTCCTGGGAAGTAAAGGTAGCCAGTGGGTTGCTGACCAGATCATCCACCGACTGCCGATTGGTCTATAAAATATAGGTCTAGTCAAGCATGCCCAATTGCTTCAAGGCGTAGAAAGGATTCTCTACTCTATTATTTCTCCCCATATGTTACCTGTACAAAAGAAAAACAAAGAATAATAACAATCCACTTACCAAGCATATCGTAAAAAAACTACCAATGACTAAAGTTTTATGGAAAAGCGGCACAATGCGTTTCTTGAATAAAGATCTTAACTGAATGTAAAAGGTCATCCAGATCGTTTCAAATGTTGCCTTACTAGCTAACCTATGGCGTTGGAATAAGGAGATTTCGTCTCACCCTCCAGAGGTTCGCTGTTTCCGCTATGATGAAGCTTGCAGTAACACAATCCTTGCGCGATATGACACTGAACAGAATCACAACAAATTCCCACGACAATGATAGACATTCAGAACCCAAGCCTTTCACTCACGCATGGAGAAATCACGAGATTGATTACAATGAGCGTAAAAGATCATTTATGATTCTATTATACATAAGACTTTATTTCTGACCGTACGAAAAACTGTTACTTTTGAGGCATAATTGTTTCAGTCTTATTGTAATAAACACTTTTTGGTGAGCTGCACATTTGTTTTCCAATCAAGTCAATTTTATTGCAAACCTTCTTACATTCTGATGTTAGCTTTACTGTTTGCTAGCGTTGCTAGTCAACTGCCCCTCCCCCTTAACCGCCTCTCACGACATGCTTATAGGTTACTATCTAGACCTTTTTGCACCCGTGAAATCCCGTTACAAGCAGAATATGTTCACCTTGACGTGGTTGTTTATATTTAGACACGTCGTGACGTTTGGATTTACAAACAGTACATTTGGTTTGTGTTTTATGAGGTCATGATATATGCCAAACGGTGTTTTTACCAGCATGTCACACGCGCTACCAATTACCTGGCCAAGTTTATTCTCCTCAAGTGTTTCTGTAGCTATTTTTAGTGTTATCTTCTATTCTTGTCTGAGCAGCCACTGTAACAACAGTAAATCGGAACTGTATTGTACACACCTTGAGAAGAAGCATGTGGAGAATTAAAAAACAGGCACTGAAACTGGAAATACGGATTAAGAAAACAAGGACGTCTAAAGAATCCTTAAGAATGACATTGATGATAGTGGTCAAAGGTGCCAAACTGGACTCTGTCCATGAGATTGAATTGATTGTAGAGGTTAGAACAGAATGGAGGAAGATACTGCCAGCTCTGTCTGACCTGTAATGACATAACAGGACAATGACAAAATAAATGTTGTGTGTGGCGCTGCGGGGAGTCCGCAGGGAATCTGACCGACCTTCGACACCTAAGGAAGAGTCGCGACGAATGTCCAGTCAGTTACCGGTACCATCGGAATTGGAACTCTTCACTTACTGCTGAAGATGGGGACGGAGCGTTTATTTGAGTATCTCAAGTGTCTTGATGTCGATTCCCAATTAAACATTCAACAGGAAAATGGTAAGGATGAGCCGTGGTGGCGTAGTTGTCAGACATTTGCCCGCCAACCCAGAGGTCTTCTACAATGCAAAGTGGTGTTGAAAACTGGAGGGACTGCAGTCAGGGGCCCCGATACAATCATTGACGGAGGGGAGAATGGTGAGCTCCCTTACATACTTTCTGTGTGGAAACTCACAAGTCTCTTCCTTGTTTAAGTGCTTAATTATATGATTATATGTATATAAACATACATGTTGGATATGGCTTGGTCACGTTATGAGAATGAATCCTGATATACCTGCCAAAACAGCTCTCACATGGACACCAGAGGGAAAGAGAAAACAGGGGCGCCCAAAAACAACATGGAGACGAACGATGGAAAGTGACCAGAGTGCGACATCTTTGACATGGAAAACTGCACTGAAGGTTGCACAGGACAGGAAAGCATGGAAAGTCCTCTCTGAAGCCTCATATGCCACTAGGCATAACGAGAACTGATGTTGAAACTTACATGTACGCATTCACAGACTCAACATGGTTAAGGCTCAAGCTTCTAAAGTTTTGTTTAAATGTGCAGTAATAATAATATTAATAATAATAATAACGTTTAGGAATTATCAAGTGATATTTTCCCACCTGCCTTTTGCTTTTAACATATGCATATGTATATTCTTTCTTAGTAGTATAGAGATATTAATATGCCATCCAAATCATCAATAAGGAGGTACAGTAGAGAACGTTGCCCACGTCAGGCCACGCCTGATAGTCTGTTTCTCTGAGCAGTTCTCCAGCCCTATGTGCTTTTCTAGCTAATACACATTCAGTGTCTTGTGTTTACCTTGGCGGCGGCCTGTTGTTTTTTTTTCCTCTCTCCTGAAAGCTGTACCCTCTATCAGCGTTTTCCCTGAGGTTGAACGTGGCAAAAGGAGCCCAATCTTTCGGGACAGTATGCTATTTTACAGCCAGTACTACCTGATGTTCAGATCATGTAGGATATCAGTGTAAATCATCATCTTCTTGGCCCACAGTATTTTAGGAATTTGTCTGTGGCATTTCATTCGCAAACCTCTAATTATTTTCTTCCTTGAATGAGTTAGAGTCATATCCATAAGTTGCCACTCAAATGATGCGTGATCTCAAAAAATACGCTTCTCCCTTTCTCTGTCTCTCTCTCTCTCTCTCTCTCTATCTTACGCATACACACATATATATATATATATATCTGGGACTGAGCCTCGAGAGGCAGGGGGTAAGAAGTGTTGGTGTTGTGGGTAGTGGGTTCCCCCCCTTACTTCACCCTAGGTCTAGTGAATATCTGTTCACGAAAGGAGCGTCCATTGTGGTGTCAGCCTCTTGACCTAGCAAAACCTCTCTTACCTCAAGACCATTGTGCGTGGCGAAGAGTCACAGCCTCCCCGAGGTAGTCCCGGTAACTGGGGGTGCGAATCCCCAGGCAAAACACAATGGATCTAGAGGAGCAAACCTCGATAATAAACCCGGTGCACCACACCGTACTGCCCCCTGTGGGAGGGAAGGAGCCAGAGGTGTGCTGAACAGTCTTAGGAATGGAAACAAGTATGCTAACCCCCCTGAATACCGGAAATTATCGTGAAGGCACAGGGACTCAGGACGTGACGATCCAGTTGCCCCAACTACTCATGCTTAGGCCATGCTTAGAGACATGAAGAGCTCAGCGAAACCTGCAGGCAATCTGGTGGCGGGGAATGAGCACACTGTGAGCCCCACCTTAGCTACGTGTTAAAGGGAAAGGCAGAAACACAACCCATATTTCCTTTAGAACTGGTACAGGGCATTTCTAGCTGCTGCCCGGGGAGGTAGGTAATCCACAGACACCCCAGCACCACAATGCCATGAATATGTCAAAATTTAAGAATACATACGAGATCGGTCGTCGCCTCGTCTATCAAGGCCCGCGCCAGACAGTGGGAAACCAGGCTGTCATGTGCGAAAAATTGGCTACTGGAAAATTTGAAATAAATAGGGAAAACAGACACCCCAGGAGGAGGAAGAGTGGGAGGGAGAGCAAAAAGAACTCAGACAGCACAGCAAAAAATACACAGATGCTCAATATTCTGCAGCTGAACATCTGTGGAATAAGAAATAAGAAACTTGAACTTGCCAAACTGCTAAACAACCACAGGGTACACGTGGCTGCCCTACAAGAAACCCTGCATAAAGACTCTGATCTGCATCTCACTGGATATACTAGTTATGCCTGTAAGTGCAATGACTGCCGGGGCATAGTGACCTATATCAGAAATGACATACAAGGAGATGTAACAATGCTGTCGACATCTCACCCTACAGATGTGCAAAAAATAACTATCTGGCACAATGGAAGCAAATACACGATATACAACGTGTACAGCCCACCCCAGACAACATGCAACATACCAGAACTATACAAGACACAGTACCATAAAACCCTTCTTGTTGGTGACTTCAACGGACACTCGCCACGTTGGGGTTACCCTGACTACAATAGCACAGGGAAGTACATCGAAGATACTTGTGAAACAACTAACCTATTAGTGCTGCAGGACACAGAGTCTACACCTACACTGTTACACAGGGCCCACCTATCTCTCAGCAGACCAGACCTGACCATCTGCTCATCCGACTTAGCAGACGCAAGCTATCCCCAAGTCCTGGACGACATAGGAAGTGACCACAAACCTATACTCACAACTGTAAGCACCACCCCTAAATTACGCTTCAAGCAGAGAACTCGTTGGAATTTCCGAAAAGCAAACTGGAAACTATTTCAGGAAACATCTGACTGCCTCCTGGGAAGAATTGACAACAGCTGTGTGGAAACTTTTTGTGAAGACATAACACAAGCAATCCTGAATGCAGCGTCGAAAGCCATCCCAAGGGGCAGCCGGAAGGCATATAAACCTTTTTGGAATCAAGAAATTCAAAATACTATATCTGAAAGGAATAAAGCAAGAATATTTCTCGAAACTGCACGTTCAACAGAAGCAAAGATCCAATACAATAAAGCATGTGCCAGAGTAAAGCTTGTAGTTAATAAGGCTAAAAGAGATAAATGGACAGAAACTTGCTCCAACTTAGACCTTAGACAGAATGGAAATAAAGCATGGACTTTAGTTAAAAACCTCTCCGGAGAAAGTAGAAGGGTGAACCCAAAACCAGTGACAGATGGGAGTAAGACAATCACTGAAGACAAGAAGAAAGCAGAACATTTCAATCATTATTTTGCCTCGGTTAACAGAGCAGGTAAGCTGTCAGAACTCGATAGAACACAGCTCTCTCAGTTGAAGAAACAAGAGAGAGCTCCAACAGCCAGCGACTCCCTTTTTGAAAATGAATTTAGCATGGATGAATTAGAGCAAGCCCTGAAGAAATTAAAACCTAGAAAATCTCCAGGCCCAGATAAGATCCACAACGAAATGCTGCTACATCTTGGCCGGTCTGGGAGAGAAGTAGTTCTCAGGCTTATTAATAAAACTTGGAGGTCAAGCAAACTTCCAAGGGCATGGAGGAATGCATATATCGTCCCCATCCTTAAAACCAAAAAGCCTCCAGATGACCCCAAAAGCTACCGCCCGATATCCTTAACATCATGCTTGGGCAAAGTTGCAGAAAGAATGATAAACAGGCGCTTATATTGGTTCCTTGAGAGTTCTGGTGCTCTATATGCCATGAACAGGCAGGCTTCAGAACCAACAGCTGCACAGAAGACCAGCTGTTCAGACTGACACAAAGAATACATGATGGCTTCCAGAATAAGAAACACACAGTGGCAGTCTTTGTCGACCTTCAGCAGGCCTATGACAGAGTATGGAGAAAAGGTCTCCTGATGAAGATGATGAGCATAGGAATACATGGCAGATTGTATAACTGGGTGAAATACTTCCTGATAGATAGAACAATCCAGACTAAGATGCACAACGCAATCTCTTCTAAAGAAGTCTTGGAGGAGGGCTTGCCACAAGGCTCATCATTGAGCTGTACACTATTCCTAATCTTTATCAATGACCTGCCAGAACAAATCAAGGCTGAAAAAGCCTTGTACGCTGATGACCTAGCAATATGGCAGAGTCATGAAAATGTGGAAAGTGGAGCCCAAAGACTGAATGGAGACCTTAGAAGACTGCATGATTACTGCCAAAGATGGAAACTCAAGATTAACTGTGCAAAGACGGTCTACACAATCTTTACCAAAAGCCACCAAGTAGCAAGGAAGAATATTAACCTGAGGTTAGACAAACACCAAGTGATGAAAGAAGAGCATCCCACATACCTTGGAGTCACACTTGACCCGCAGCTCAGCCTCAAGAACCATATTGAAAACATCAGGAATAAGGCATTGAGGCGGTTACAGTTATTAAAGAGACTTGCAGGTACATCATGGGGATCAGACAAGGAAACTCTGAGGGGCTTATACCTAGGATATGTTCGCTCTGTGATAGAGTACAACAACTCACTGCTTACAACTTGTTCCAAAACTAACCTAGAGACTCTTGACAGAGTACAAAATAATGCCCTCCGATTAATCTGCGGAGCTATGCAGTCTACACCAACTGCTGCATGTGAAATCCATACAAATGTGGAACCCCTCGGGTTGCGGAGAGAAAAAGCCACTTTAGAAATTTATGAAAGATGCGTTAGGAAAAATCGTAACCATCCTAATTAGACATCTTGTAGAAAACTGGGAATCCAAACAAAGAATAAAGCACAAATCGGTTTTACACTGTGTTAATGAAATTCAGGACAGATACCACCTCCCAGAAAGACGTCAAGGAATTCAGAATGTTGCAAAAAACCTACCACCACATGCTCGCTTTAAAGCTCCAGAAGTCCAAACTAAATTGGTAGGCGAGGAAACCAAACAGTCCGACCCAATCGCTCTTATGAACTCATCACTAAAGACCGTTGATTCTTACCCCCAAGAATGGATACATGTCTATACTGATGGATCAGCATTTAAAGCTACCATTAAAGCAGGTTACGGAATCTACATAGGTTATCCCGATGGATCTGTTGAAGAGATTTTTGATGCATGCGGGGAATTCTGTTCAAACTATGAAGCTGAAATAATTGCACTGGAAACAGCCGTATACCACCTAAAGACTGTAATGGATGTTTACCCCTCAAAGGTCCAAAATATTGTCATCTTCACAGATTCAATGTCTGCCCTTCAAGCTCTGGAGGGCAATGAACGCTGCAGAACTGACATAGCCAAGATAATCCTGGATGCCGATCAGCTTATTACCTCATACAACATCAGAATAGTGATGCAGTGGATTCCAGGTCACTCCGGCACACCAGGTAATGACAGAGCTGACAGATTGGCAAAGAAAGGAGCAACACAAGAACAACCACCTACAGCGACAACCCTCCAGACAGCAAAAACACTGATAAGAGCTATAAACAAAGAGACTTGGTTGAACAGATGGGCCATGGGAGACACTGGAAGAGAGGTTTATAGACATATGTCTGGCCCTGATCCTAATGACAGCATTAACCATCTAACAAGAAGGGACCAGGCCACCATCTTCAGACTTAGAACGCAACATACTCCACTCAATGGACACCTAAACAGAATACAGCCACAACACTCCCCAGAGTGCCAGCTATGTAACTACCCCTACGAAACTGTTGAACACCATCTCTTTGAGTGCCCAAAACTCAGTGAGACAAGAAGAACGCTACTCCCTCCGAGACCAGACAAGTGGAACACCTTGTACGGAGGAAAAGAACAGCTTGTGAAAACATGCAAATTCCACTACATGGCATTGGGCCAAAGGGCGAAAGCTCATGCGCCGCTGGATCGATAACAACAACAACAACAACATATATATATCTATGTGTGTATGTGTGTGTGTTTCTATTTGTGTCGGCTTTTAATTGCTATCGCCTATTCTTCTGTTGTCCTTAAAAATGCCAGCATTTAATCTTGCCTGTATTTTTATTCATCTTTGGGTGAATCTAGATCATCGATGCGGCGTCAGCACGAACCGTAAACATGCCAGAGACTTTCTAACGTAATAACCAAAAGATGACAGCAATTAAAGCCAATCTGCACAAGGCAAATCGTTAACACTATAGCTGCTTCACATATATTTATGGAAGCAGCTCACATAGTTGAGTAGGATTGTTTTATGTACATCGATGATTCTAAATATGTTGTTTCGTTGAAGGCAGTGGATGGGGGAAACGGGAAAGGCCTGAAGATTTGCGAGAAGTGAGAAAACTGGTCGTTCCTGTTAAGCTGGCTTCCGATATATGGCTTTGAGGTAATTAAGATGCCAAGTTTCCGTGGCCAAAAATGTCTTTACCGTCTGTTTTTAACCACTTTCAAAGGCGTTTAGGACAGGTGGATCGATTTTCTGTCTTAGAATTATGATCCTGATGACTAGCGCGGTTACCACGAACTGTGCAGGTTAGGATGTCCACCCGCGCCCACCGCATTCCCCCTCCCAAATCCATCTTACCGAAGATTTTACCCGGGTTATTTGTATGCGTTTTGAAACGAAGAGGCAGACAAATTTACTGCTTCTGTGCAACTGGATGAGAGGTTGGGTGGGGGGAGATGCAGGAAAAGGTGCATGACAAACCAAATGTCATCAAGGGCTTTTGAGAGTAAGCAAACAGTGGTGAGGCACACAGAATTCATCACGGTCTGGAGAGAACGGTACAACTTGAAATTACTAGTGAATCTATCCAATAATCAACAACGAGTGAAAGGGTGAAACGACCTACATCTTTCTATATTATCGGAATTGGAAATCTCCCTTGGCTGTTGAAGTTTGGGACAAAAAGAAATACCCTGAGTGTTGTGATGCTGCTTCTAAACTCAGCTCAACTCAGCTAATAAGGAGGTTAGGATGCGAATAAGGGCTGGGAAGGGGGGTAGTTAGATGACCTAGCATAAGAAGCGGAGACAGCACTAGCTCTAGGAAACCCTAAAGATCCTTGCAGTAACGCAAGGGAATTAGTAGGTAGATATAGTGAATCAGTGTTTTTCCTTGATCGCACTTCTATCTGGCATTTCAGATCGCACAGCCTATGTTAAGTGTGCAAACAGTTCCTTTACCTTGTACCTTTGCACACGGTTACAGTGTGTTCCGCAATGCCGCTTATATCGCATGTTGAATATTTCAGCACGCCAGCGCTTTTAACACAACTCCCCTAGAGGGTGCTGCAACCTCTGTCACAGGCATTCCCTTTCTCGGAATGAAAACGTAAATGCAAGACATCACAGAAACCCAACAACGAAGCGGAACACACCCATAACCTTCAGGAAAGTCGACCAGGCTAACAAACTATTGAATGAAAAGTGACATACTCTATGTGGGAATTTTACGTGAAACTAACTGCTTTTGCTAATGATGGAATTAACAGGGCAGAAACCAAGCGAGCGTTGACTTTAAGCCCAGGGAGAGAGAGAGAGAGAGAGAGAGAGAGAGAGAGAGAGAGAGAGAGAGAGAGAGAGAGAGAGAGAGAGAGAGAGAGAGAGAGAGCTTAATCTAGTGCAAATAATTCCTGGAGCTCACGAACATGTCTCAGTAAACATTTTTCAACGCCTCCATTTCTGGGCAGGGCATCTCCTTTGTGAAGTGGTTAAGCCGTTTGCCTGGCGCTCTAAATATTCGTTTCCCGCAGCGACGTTCAATTTTTAAGAAGATTCCTTGGGGTCGTGGAGTAGCCGTGGCGTAGCCGTAGCGTAGCGGCTAGACACTCGCGTGCGAATCGGAAGGTCGTAGGTTCGCTCCTTAGCGGAGCTAGACTTTTTTCCAAAATGAACTTGACTTCTAGGTTGACTCCGCCTTGAGTGGGTACCGGGTGAAGCCCCGGGAAGTAAAGGCGGCCTGCGTGATGCTGACCACATCACCTATCTTTTGCCGATTGGTCTATAAAAATACAGGTCTAGCCATATATGCCCTATACGCCTAAAGGCGTGGAAAAAGGACCTTTAATTTTGTACCCTCGGGATCGTGGCCAGAGCTAGGGAGGTCATGCTTCATGCGACGCTTTCGGCAGGCTGCTAGCCGGTCTGCAGAGCGAGACTGGGCCATATTGGATAAAACTCGGTCCAATGAAGTCTATCCTCTCACTTTTACCTATTTTATCTGTCACTTATGTGCATCGGCTTGAACTAAATATACAAAATAAGTCTCGCTGTCACCTCGCAAAATGTCATGATGGCGGATATTCTTCTAGAATCCTATTAGTGCAGTAGCTGTACTTTGCCTACCGGTCTGAATGTTTCCGCATCGAGCACACATCAGGGCGGATCTAAATAATTGGCGAGGATATCCCAGGTTGACACAACTAAGGATTTGTCCATGCAAAATCATGGAAAGCAAAGGCAGCCTTAAGTACGATATGATACACATTAAATAAACTACTGAAAAATAAAATGGGTCCTACACAACATGCTGTTTCTGCCAAAGGTATAAAATGTTTGCGATACTTACTGGCTTTTATTTCTTCTTCTTCTTCTTCTTCTTCTTCTTCTTCTTCTTCTTCTTCTTCTTCTTCTTCTTCTTCTTCTTCTTCTTCTTCTTCTTCTTCTTCTTCTTCTTCTTTCTTCTTCTTCTTCTTCTTCTTCTTCTTCTTCTTCTTCTTCTTCTTCTTCTTCTTCTTCTTCTTTCTTCTTCTTCTTCTTCTTCTTCTTCTTCTTCTTCTTCTTCTTCTTCTTCTTCTTCTTCTTCTTCTTCTTCTTCTTCTTCTTCTTCTTCTTCTTCTTCTTCTTCTTCTTCTTCTTCTTCTTCTGATCATTATTTTATTATTATTATTATTATTTATATTATTATTATTCTCCCACTTGTCCCCTCTTTTCTCTTCCCTATTACCATTTTTTTTCCTTCTGTACCACATGGGATTTCTTGAATGTCTCCGTCTTCGCGTTGCTATTTCCAGTTACCATTTCGTTTTCGATTTTAAAGACATCTGAACTCATTTCTCTAAACAGTTTGTGTTTTTCCTGTATTAATTTTAAAGCTGCCTCATTTGCTTGTTCCGTGTGTCCACGATATTGTTTGCATTGTGATCAGAAATATTTACGCTGCTCTTCGATCTTTTCCCTCTCTTTGTCTGCTTATTGATTATTTTCTCATTTTTCATAACTGACATTTGAGGTTTGAACAACGGATCAACATCTTGGCACACGGGTAGTAACCCATAAGTGCTCAGTTCTTCTTTTAACTTAAGTGTGAGTCCGAAGAATCTCAGCACAGTACACAGGCTCTGTAGCACCGGCGATGATCCTGAAATTCTGTAGGTAGATTTTCAACTCCAAATTTTGCCCGGGCAGCGCCGTTAGGCAACTTTTTTTTTCGATTTTCAACTGCTAAGGGATTTTTACCTGCGAAACAATGCACACAGGCGTCCGATCTCACTACCCAAAAACCGGGGGGAATTACTAGAAGTCCAAGTCCACGCGAAAAATCCCAGCCCTTACCGGGGAGTGAACCTGTAACCTCTAGCACTCGGGGCGGACAACTTGCGTCGAGACCATACAGCTCCCTCTTTCGGAACTGAAAGAACCATTACTTTTCTTGAAGCATCACTTGATTGTTAGGAGATTGATTGCTACGCTGTAGAAAAACCTATCTATTGTGAACTTTGTGGGCTGGAGAAAATTTTCATTTACAGTGTACTTTTATGCCATACCAACAGACAACAGATGCCTCCTAGATGTTTGAGAAACCAGTCATAGATCAGTTAACCTAATTATTAAATTTAAGATGTAGAACTAGATCATGTATCCGAGAAGCAACTAGGAAATTCCGCAGTTGTAGCAAAGGTGCAATGTAGTAAACATATTTTATCACAATTAAAGAAGGAAAGTCTACTACTTAAGAAGGAAAGCTCTAATTATCATGTGGATATCTGATATCATCTGGGTTCACATTTTGTAAGTTGATGTAACAGTTTGTTACAGAAACAGACAAAGAGGATTGCCTCTTCTCTTTTTCCGGATCGTCCATGAAAGTCTTCGAGTTTTTCTCAGAAGGAGTTTCCTTTGCTATAAATGTTTTTCAAATTGTGTGAACTTGGTGATCCTTTGGCACTCCTGACATGTCCATAGGTGCTCAGATTCCTCCCACTACATGCTCAGCGGGAGTCGCCATGGCAGAGCGGCTAGACGCTTGGGTGCGGATCGAAAGGTCGTAGGTTTGCTACATGGCGGAGTCAGACTTTTTTCAAAAATGACCTTGACTTCCAGGTCGACCCAGCCTTGAGTGGGTACGGGGTGCAATCCTAGGAAAGTAAAGGCGGCCGGCGTGATGCTGACTACGTAACCCATCTTGTGCCGATCGGTCTATAGAATATAGGTCTAGCCCTATATGTCCTATGCGCCTAAAGGCGTGGAAAAGGGTCCTTTTCTTTTTTTTCTAACCATACTCATATGCTTATCAGCTTTCCGAGGTTAACAAAGTCAGTTCTATGCTCGTTGACAAGACTTCTTGATTGGCTGATGCCTCTTCCCTGGGCGATGAGCTACTTAATGATAAAGCGGACTCTCTTGAATCAAATGGACAGTGCACTAAAAAGACTATGAAACCATATGTTAATAGAATACTTCGGCGTGGGGTGAGTAGAGGTTATGAAAGAGATTCAACATTGAAGGGGAAACATAGGCGGACTTTTGATAAAGCTGCAACTGGCACTGCCAACATGTCGATTTTGTTGGCGTCTGAGACAGGAGACAGAGCACTTGGGGAACTGTTCAAAGTGCAGCGATAGCATTCATTCATTCACAAAAATAAAATCAGCGACAGAAGACATCTGGTGTTTCTAGAAAAGTGCCACAAATTCATTGGACAGCTGAAATTATCAAAAGGAAGAATTGTTAACAAGCTTTCACAGTGAGAATACAGGATCCAAACACCATTGTTGCCATTTATTTTATCACCTGTTTCTTTTCAGACGCTCGATCATTTGTCGGTGTTCTTTTTTTCGGATTGCTGACTCTGTGGTTACCACTTCAAGAATGAGAAGCAAAACTGAGTCAATCCCAGAACCTCATTCATCATCATCATCATCATCATCATCATCCTCAACAGCATCTTATGTCATAAACCACTTCTGTAGTTAGGCGTCATAGGAAAGAATAATTTGCAATCCAGTGCACGCAGGATGGTACTGGCTACTGTCGGGCCTTAAAGGCGTAAAGTGTCTTTATGTTGTCGATCCATATTTTTGTGGACGTCCTCATGATTTGTAGTCGATCTGAGATGTAGGCCCTGTGATGGTAATTGAGATTGCTGCATTCTAAAGAGATGGCCAAACCACTCGATCTGCTGTTTCTCGGTGAATCTAGTACAAGGTGTCGTTTTCACAGTTTGTCGGATATTATAATTCTTCACTAAATCTTATACAGTTGGGTAATTCTACGTATTTGGGTGTTAGATAATGTCCATGTTTTGCAATGATAGCTCAGTGGTGGAATGAACATACTGTTTATGACCTGTTTCTTTGCACTCATATTTACGTTAGGATGCATAAGTAATGAAACATTTGATACATAAGTACAATTGCTTTCCGACATCTGGTTTATTTCTTTGTCTGTTTTGTCAACTTCTTTGATCACACTTCCAAGATATTTATATTCTGCAACTTGTTTCAGGCCAGAACCACTCATCTGTATGTGTGGTGGGTCGGGGTTTCTACTGAGATGCATCGTTTCGGTTGTGTTAACATTGATCTTCATGTTGTATCAATTAAACCGTTGCATTGCAACAACTTGATAACTCTCAACTAATGCGTTCAGTCGCGCTGTTAAAAAAGTTATGCCCTTGGAGGGATTACTTTTCCAACCGCCTCCGTACAGGCAAGATGCGGAGAAGCGTGGTTGCCCACGCCAGCTGGCAAAGCCCTGGATGAAAATGATAAAAACAAATAAAGAAGGCTGTTATAAAACTGCATAAAATATAAGCAGTTCACCGAGGTTTCTCCACTGTAATGCGCTTTATTGATCTGTGTTCCATTTAGCCGTGTTTTGTTTCGTCACAACTTCCCCTTGTTGCCTCATGTTCCCACTCCGGTTAGCGAGGTTATTAGTGTTGTTAGCGGAATATCTTTCCAGCGTCTGTTTATACCCCTGGCACAATGTTTATCCTGCAGCCTGGTTTAAGTTTTCTAAACATCAATCACGATTACTCCGCGTCCCGCCTCTAAATTTCTACTGTTGAATGCAAAAGGAGCAGTCGGGTTATATAATTACAGTGGAAAGCACTAAAGCTTGATTTGTCTTAGTTCGTGGAATGATCTACGACAGGGCTACTCAACTAACTTTACTACTGGGGTCACAATGTCGAAAACAGTTATCGTCATGGACCAGAGGCCCAAACCCCAGCATTGAAAGATTTGTCTTCTTCTTCTTCGCGTTCACTAGCTGTAAGCTGGCGGAAAGTTATTGTTGTACATCCACTTCTGGACTGCAGTCGTGTTCCCGAACCTGGAGTGTTGCGTGTGCATCCATTTTACAGATCTGATTCATTTGCATGCGGACTGCTGGTTCCCTGCCTCTCAGGCAGATGCAGTTCGACTTCAAAGAAGAAATATTAATTCAATACGACTGGCATTGAACCGAGGGCCACTTGCTAGTCACACGCAGGCCATATTTGGCCCGCAGGTGGCCTGTTAAATTCCGCTAATCTACAAGTTAAGACACCTAAACGTCTTCCTCTAAGCAAAACTGCAAATGATTAACAGCATCTTTCTCACTAATTTTTTGTTATGAGTGCCACACATGGACAATGAATAGGTGCACTAGGAGAAAAAATTATATGTAAAATATGCTGTTACAGCAACGTCACTAACAATACAAGAACAGACAGAATTACGAAATATTAGCATTAGAGAAAGGGTTGGAATAAGACCATGTCTAGACTATACTGACAGACAAGAAGGAAATGGTTCAGCCATCTAGCGAGAATGCAGCCAAACCAAACTGGATATGAGATTTTCTACAGCGGAACATCTGAAGAGATGGATAAATGATGTAGCTGAAACTTGCAAAAAAGAACAACAAATCCATCACCCAAGTCACATAAGAAGCGCAAAACAAATACAGAAAACCAGAACACTGGGCTAAGACCTGGTATCAGTGAGACAAAAAACGAAGAAGAGAATGCGACACTACTTTGTTTGGCACTCGGGTGTGACAGAACATTCAAGAAAATTATAGTGGCATTAAGACACCCGGGAACATTCTAGTTACATTGAGACACCCAGGAAGATTCTAATGCCATTAAGACACCGCGGAACATTCTAGAGGAATTAGGACAACCGCGGAACATTCTAGTGACATTGAGATACCGGGTAACTTTCCAGCGGCATTAAGACTCCGGGAAACATTCTAGTGCTTTAAGACACCTGGGAACATTTTAGTGGCATTAACACCGCGAAACATTCTAGTGACATTAAAATACCGGGTAAATTCTAGTGGCATTAAGACACCAGTTAACATTCTAGTGGCATTATGACATCGTGAACATTCTAGTTGCATTAAGAAATTCTGGAACATTCTAGTGACAAATGGGGGTTCTTTATTAATATCTTACGCCAGATGGCGTCAATGGACAGTCCTACTTTTTAGAGGGTGGAAAGACTAGGTTTCCCGGCTTTCTGATGCCTTTAACGACCCCAAAACATCTAGCACTGGGCATAACCCCAACCCACCTACGTCCCACTAGATAGTGCAACCTAGGTCCCACGAATGCATGCAGCCAAGGTCCCA
>CAJHNH020000033.1:198775-201275 GCA_905116865.2 Candidula unifasciata
CCTCTCTAAGATGTCCGAAACTGACGCCGGTTAGTTGCTGTATACATTGATCTTCTTTCTTTGGCTTGCTTCAAGCAATCCTATAGTCAAATCTTAGGGTAGCTGCAGACACAGACCACCCTTTGCACGAAGCTCCGGGTGCAGAGGGTCAGCGTTGGATAAGAGGGAAGTCATGGATGGCTCAGGCAGAAGACACAATCAGACAGGTTTGCATCCTTGAGAACATTAGAGGAGAAGATTAGTGGGTCAAAGTGCCACCTGAACGGGCAGACTTGTGTAGAGTCATAATCACACTGAGCCGGGAATGCAGAGACTGGCCAGTAGGTGCCACAGAGGTGGAAATTAAGCAATTAATTCAAGATAATGCTCGCTCAGTAGATTTGATCATTTATACAGATGGTTCAGTGTCAAGAGGCAAAAGAAGTGCTTGGGTCTTCTTGGCAAAAGTTAATGGTCGACGTTTTGTGCAGGGGAGCCTAGCATATGATACCACAACATCCAGCTTAGGAATGGAGGTGGAGGCGGTCATTGCAGCTTTCCGCTGGCTAGAGAATACGACACACACACACATCGTGATTGTAACTTACTAAGAAAGCTTGCTGAGGAAGATCAGGACAGGCATGCTTCGTGCAGAGTGGCATGCCTTGCTGCGGAGGACACGGGTGAGGAGTATTGTCTGGATTTTTTCACCAGGGTATGCCGGTGTGTTGGGAAATGAACAGACGGACAGACTGGATGGCTCTGCACAGCTTGGTGGAATACTGATGCACGTTAAGGCAGACGTGGTTAGTGCCTTGTGAAAGAGCTTGTACAGTTCGGAGGAACAGATTTATCACCACAGCCTGGTGAGATTGGTGCAGTTGGGGGTGACGAGAGGTTCTGGCAGATGCTCAAAGCTAAGAGGAAAAGCAAGGCGGACGTTTAATCAGAATGCTACTGGCACCATTAGCATCGAAACTCTTCGTTGGCTGCTGAAGATGGGGACGGAGCGCTTATGGGAATGCCCCGAGTGCTGTGATGTCGGTTCTTGAATCAAATCTAATCAATCAAGCAATCCTATTTGGTATATCGTGCCATTCCAATATTTTGTCTATCAATGAACATTTAAAAAAAAACGAAGACAAGAACATGTTATTTACCTGTCCTTTACATGACGTTGGGGAAGTAAAGGTGGCCGGCGTGATGCTGACCTAATCATCCATCGATGTCTTTAAAAATGTGAGCCTAGCTTCATATGAGCGAAGAGTCACTGGCGTGTTAAGGAACTTTAGTTTGCCATTGCGTTCGAAAATGTCGACTTTCAATACCATTGTTTACATAAACGCAAAGCAGTTTGCTGCCTAATCACCTGCAGCTGCGATCGAACCTGGCACCACGGAATAACAAAGCGAGTTTGCAACGCCTAAGCTCTAGATATTGACATATGACAAGTAATGCAGTTAATATCAACTCAACAGCGTGTGCCTATTCATTATAGATTTTGCTTTTCGTTTAAAATCTAATGGATCCTTCCCACACAGTGGAGCCTTAGACATGTCGAGCTGGACCCCTGCCTGTAATGACCAAGAGTCACTCGATGAATAGTATGGTCAACACCACCCTGGCGCTTTTATTTCCCAGAAAACTTTCTTTTACTCATTTTAGGCTTCCACAAAAGCTGTGGAGGAAATATTCTGACGACGTTTCGTCTCCAAAAATATAAAAACAAAATATTTAACAAAAAAAAAAAAAAAGTGTCGCTGCTACCTAAATTTACAATTTTGCGGTTTAGGCAGAACCTGCACCTGCGGATTTAGGACCGCATGGCTAGTGCTGTCGCCCCAGACTGTGCAGATCAGGATTATCTTTTTTCATCAGGAAAAAAAAAAAAAAAAAAAAAAAAATCAGTCCCTAAATCTTTTTAGGATGCCGCGTGAGAGTCCTACGTTCTTACCCATTCAGAAACCCGAACCTCCTTGCCTCTACTCTATAAGTAAGTAAGGATCCATTCTCAGGCTTTTAGGCGCATCGGGCATATAGGAAGAGGACCCATATTTTTACAGACCAACCGGCACTAGGTGGGTAAAGTGGTTAGCATTACGCTGTCTGTCTTTACTCCCCCAGGTCATACATCCTGGTACCAATTTTAGACTGGATCGAACTGCGACGCCCCATATCAAGATAAAAATCCACGCAGCCAGCAGTAGGTTTCGATCACGGGACGTTGGAATTACGAGTTGGACACACAACTGCTACTCTGTTTATCTTCTGTAAACTGTGGTTCTTTTATTGTTTCCATGCCCCTTGGTCACTGTTTTCTCATTACAAGACTAAGGAATAATTGTAATAACTCTTTAAGTACCAGTATATTTTGCTTTAAATACTTAAAGAGAAATAACTGAAATAACCTGAGTGTCTTACTTACACAGAGGCAACAAATACTATGCTGTATGTTAGCATATCTAGCCAGATTTCTTTAATAAAACCGTTCGTTGTTTGATACACACTGAATATAGCTCAT
>CAJHNH020000033.1:206275-276275 GCA_905116865.2 Candidula unifasciata
CTTTACTCCCGAGACTGCACTCAAGGCTTGGTCGACCTAGGATCCAAGGTCATTTAAAAAATAGTCCAGCTCCGCCAGGGAGCGAACCCAGGACCTTCCGTTCCACGGCGACTCCTAGACAGCTGAAGGAAGAACAACAGTGGGATCAAAGAAACCTCGAGGGAGGTGGAAAAAAAATTATGAAATGAAACTAATATGATAGGAACAGCAAGCCCATAAACAGGAAGCAAATGTAAAAAAAAAAAAAAAACATCCAAGAATTAAGTAAGAATAAACTCACAGGGAGCAAGTACAGCGGGGATCTACAGTCATCAGTAGAAATTATCCTCTTTCGACACACGTTTCGGCCCACGATTCCTAAACGTATTCGGAGGTGGGCCCACCTGAGTTCATGAAGCTCAGGGCTGCTTCCCCGCTGCACGGAATTACCGGATGGTGTTACACTTTCGGCCAGAGACAAGACGACTTGGTGGTTTCGAAGGAGGTACTGTGAGATAAGAAGCCGCCGCGACAGCGTAATTAAAACAGTCCGCATGCCTGGACGACCGAATTGTATAGAGCAGGGGCACATAGACATGGAAGCTCATGTGCCTTAAGACTCGCCCCCACCCCCACCCTCCCCTCCCACCCCTCCGATTTAACAGAAAATATATAAGGCGCCCTAAAATTTGTAGGCATCTCTATCCACCCTCCCCTCTACTAACCATGAATGGACATTCTCTCTTTAATGGTTTTATTTATGCATAGATTATTTCAAACATATGTTTGTATGCCACTCCGTACATTATTATTATGATTACGTGCTCAAACAAGGTCTCAGCCCTTCAGCCCTCTCCCTCTATAAAGTTTGTAAGAAACTGTTCTCCCCTCCCCCTCCTACTCCTTCCCGATCGATTTGTGTGTGGGTGTGTGTATGCATGTCTGATCAAGTGTGGTGTATACTAGGGAAATGAGCTGTGTACTACAGGGTGTTACTAACAACCACACCAACAAACACGCACACAGACATGCAGACATGTGTATGCGTGCGCGTCAGCACTAGCAGGTGGGCACGTGAATTTGTGTATATGAGTGTTTCGGGGAAACACAATGGTGGTTGGGGTGGTGTGAGGGTGGGGTGGGGGTGGGGGTGGGGGTGGGATTGGGGGTGGGTAGGTGAGGCGAGTTATCCTTCTCCCTATTTCGCCATGCGATCTCTAATAGCATTTGTTCATTCTTCTGTTAGGTTTAAGTTAGTCTTCACAAACAAAGTAGGTCACGTTTCATTTACAAGTTTGTTGGGCTGGTTTACTTTCCTGCAGGTTACGGTTGTGCCGCTTTGTTGTTTACTTTCTGGGTTGTCTTGCATTAACGTTTTTATTCCGAGAAAGAGAATGCCTGTGACATAGGTTGCAGCACTCTCTGGGGGTTTTGTGTTAGACCCAGTTTGCCCGTGTTTTTGAAGTTTTAGAAGCACCGAC
Organism: Candidula unifasciata; assembly: GCA_905116865.2. NCBI lineage: Eukaryota > Metazoa > Mollusca > Gastropoda > Stylommatophora > Geomitridae > Candidula > Candidula unifasciata. Next base: position 207,736 of record CAJHNH020000033.1, read on the forward strand.
ATGCTGAAATTAATAACATGCGATATCAACGGCATTGCGGAACACCTCCGTAACCTTGTGCCGAGGTAACGCGTTTAGAAACTAACAATCAGAAGTGAGCTAGTGTGTATTTGGGCGGTCCGTAGGGAGACTAACGTAAGTATTACCAATTCTTCTTTCTCTTCTAGCGTTCACATGCTATACACTCTAGAGGAAAGTCCTGCTTGTTCGGCAATTTCTGGACGTTGGTCTTGTTTTGGAAATTGAATTTAGTGACTCGTACCCAGGCCGGTATTTAAGGTGCATGACTCCCCTCCAGGGTCAGTTATTTTACATCCCGTTTTCTTCTGGCTAAACTTCAGCATCGCTAGGAAGCTAGCCGGAAATTCTTTTTTTAAAATGGCGGGGTGGGGTCGAGGTGGAAAGGGGGGGGGGGGGGGGCAAGAGGCGCGGGGTTAAGACAAGTTTCTTCTTCTTCTTTTTCTTCTTCTTTTTCTTCTTCTTCTTCTTCTTCTACTTCTTCTTCTTCTTCTTCTTCTTCTTCTTCTTCTTCTTCTTCTTCTTCTTCTTCTTCTTCTTCTTCTTCTTCTTCTTCTTCTTCTTCTTCTTCTTCTTCTTCTTCTTCCTCTTCTTCTTCTTCTTCTTCTTCTTCTTCTTCTTCTTCTTCTTCTTCTTCTTCTTCTTCTTCTTCTTCTTCTTCTTCTTCTTCTTTTGTTTGCCGGCAATAGATTATTTTTATCTACAATGCTGTCCCTAGTATGAACTTCACTGCTTTATGTAATTCACTCAGGGACAGTACAGTTCGGTTTCAACCGGCGTTTCTTTTGGCCAGAACTTCGGGAGGGGGATGCGAATTGAGAGTATTTTTGGGGGAGGTGGGGTGGGGGGGGGGGGAATTGTTTAAAAAGGCCATCTTGGGGTGGTGGCGAGAGAGTTGGATTTACGATCTCCATGTGTTGGTGGGTTAGGGTGGGTTAACTGGTGGATAAGGGTTAGGGTTTCATGCAGCAACTCTGACAGGTCAAGGAAATTCATGGCGAAGGCGAACTCACGAAGTAAAAACACCGCTTCCAAACAGGGCACAGTGATGGCAATGAACTAACAAAGGTAATACACTTGGGCAAACACTCGGATAGAGCATTATTTATTATCAAGATGCACCTCGGGGGGGGGGGGAGGGGGGAGGTTTGGAACCTAAACTTGAAATTAACATGTTTACTGTAAAATCTAAAATAAAATTTTATTCTACTTATTTACAATTGTTCAAAACTATCAAAGGAATTGGCTGATCATAAAAATTGTGATCGTCAATGGACCAACGAATAGCACCATTTGTGCTTCATAGATATTCAAAGTCTGCTTGGAAATAAAATCACTGCCATCTAACAGACAGTTTTCGAGAAAATAAGTTGCAAACGTGTTTATGAATTTCGGAACGTACTGTAGTTTTGTTATGCTTCATACAGATCACCTTGCGTTGACTTCGACATTTATATGCAGCCTGGACCGTTGAGTTAACAACAGGAAACTACTGAACGTGTAATTGTTAGTAAAACCACAACCCACTAGCAAATACTTGGTTTGACATGTATCGCCAGGCAAGGGATAGCGAGCTAACTGCTGTTTTATGAAATATTAAAGACAGGATAAACTATGTCCAAACAACTCAGCGGAGGGAAACGGACATGACCCGCACAAATACACCCGAACGTTTCGATCAAGGTCTTTATCAGCGGAGTGCTAAATACAACATACCCTGTAACTATCTAACTCAACAGATAGGACAACGGATTATAAACAGCGAAGGTTAACAGGCAAACATGTTTACGTAATACGAGAAAATAAGGAAACGAGGCGCTATATAACGGAATGAAGCAAATAAGGCGAATGAAAAAAAAAAAAAAGGTAGGGAAAGGAATATTTAAAAAAAAAAGTTCCAGAAAGACATGCTTAAGTTTGATCAAAGTGACCAGTGCTGAAGGACAGTTGGATCATCACGGTGTGAGGAGAATGTTGCTGCTAGAAGTGACCAGTGCTGAAGGACTGTTGGATCATCACGGTGTGAGGAGAATGTTGCTCCTAGAAGTGACCAGTGCTGAAGGACTGTTGGATCATCACGGTGTGAGGAGAATGTTGCTCCTAGAAGTGACCAGTGCTGAAGGACTGTTGGATCATCATGGTGTGAGGAGAATGTTGCTGCTAGAAGTGACCAGTGCTGAAGGACTGTTGGATCATCATGGTGTGAGGAGAATGTTGCTGCTAGAAGTGACCAGTGCTGAAGGACAGTTGGATCATCATGGTGTGAGGAAAATGTTGCTGCTAGAAGTGACCAGTGCTGAAGGACTGTTGGATCATCACGGTGTGAGGAGAATGTTGCTCCTAGAAGTGACCAGTGCTGAAGGACTGTTGGATCATCACGGTGTGAGGAGAATGTTGCTCCTAGAAGTGACCAGTGCTGAAGGACTGTTGGATCATCACGGTGTGAGGAGAATGTTGCTCCTAGAAGTGACCAGTGCTGAAGGACTGTTGGATCATCATGGTGTGAGGAGAATGTTGCTGCTAGAAGTGACCAGTGCTGAAGGACTGTTGGATCATCATGGTGTGAGGAGAATGTTGCTGCTAGAAGTGACCAGTGCTGAAGGACAGTTGGATCATCATGGTGTGAGGAGAATGTTGCTGCTAGAAGTGACCAGTGCTGAAGGACTGTTGGATCATCACGGTGTGAGGAGAATGTTGCTGCTAGAAGTGACCAGTGCTGAAGGACTGTTGGATCATCACGGTGTGAGGAGAATGTTGCTCCTAGAAGTGACCAGTGCAGAAGGACAGTTGGATCATCATGGTGTGAGGAGAATGTTGCTCCTAGAAGTGACCAGTGCTGAAGGACAGTTGGATCATCACGGTGTGAGGAGAATGTTGCTGCTAGAAGTGACCAGTGCTGAAGGACTGTTGGATCATCACGGTGTGAGGAGAATGTTGCTGCTAGAAGTGACCAGTGCTGAAGGACAGTTGGATCATCACGGTGTGAGGAGAATGTTGCTGCTAGAAGTGACCAGTGCTGAAGGACAGTTGGATCATCACGGTGTGAGGAGAATGTTGCTGCTAGAAGTGACCAGTGCTGAAGGACTGTTGGATCATCACGGTGTGAGGAGAATGTTGCTGCTAGAAGTGACCAGTGCTGAAGGACAGTTGGATCATCACGGTGTGAGGAGAATGTTGCTGCTAGAAGTGACCAGTGCTGAAGGACTGTTAGATCATCACGGTGTGAGGAGAATGTTGCTCCTAGAAGTGACCATGCTGAAGGACAGTTGGATAGATCATCACGGTGTGAGGAGAATGTTGCTGCGAGAACTGTTCAGTACCAAAGGACTGTTGGATCATCATGGTGTGTGGAGAATGTTGCTGTTAGAAGTGACCAGTGCTGAAGGACAGTTGGATCATCACGGTGTGAGGAGAATGTTGCTGTTAGAAGTGACCAGTGCTGAAGGACAGTTGGATAGATCATCATGGTGTGAAGAGAACGGTGCTGCGAGAAGTGACCAGTACCGAAGGACAGTTAGATCATCACGGTGTGAAAAGAATGATGCTGTTAGAAGTGACCAGTGCTAAAGGACTGTTGGATCATCACGGTGCGAGGAGAATGGTGCTGCGAGAAGTGACCAGTGCCAAAGGACAATTGCATCATCATGATGTGATGAGTATAGTGCTGCGAGAAGTTACCAGTGCTGAAGGAAAGTTGGATCATCACGGTGCGAGGAGAATGGTGCCGCAAGAAGTGACCAGTGCCGAAGGACAGTTGGATTATCAGGGTGTGAGGAGGATGTTGCTGCAAGGAGTGACCAGAGTTTTTGGCCGACGATCAACGGTCAATGAATTGGTGAGACGGATATACAATCAGACTGTCAAAGTGCCATCATAGTTGGAATTTTGCGCTTGTTGCTTTGGATGGGGACTGTGGGCTGTATGTCGGTTTTCAATGGAACAGTAAACATTAGGTTAGATCTCTGTAGCACTCCGATTTGGTAATGTTTAATTATCACGAGTCAGTCTCGAGGACTGCAGTCCAGAAGTGGATAAACAACCAGAACTTTCCACCAGAGTTTACAGCTGGTGAACGCAAAGAAAAAGAACAAGAAGAGTGCTAGAGGTTCCGGGATTATTCCCCTATAAGGGCTGGGATTATTTTTACATGACTTGGACTTTAGTAATTTCCCATGGTCTCTGGGTAGTGAGATTGGACGCCTGTGTGGATTGATGCCCACGAAAAAAATCCCCTAGCATTTGGAAATCGAAAAGAATAGCCTAATGGCATTTCGCGGGCAAAATGTTGAGTTAAAAATCTACCCAACGTATTTCAGGATCCTCGCCGGTGCTACAGAGTCTGTGCACTGTGTTGAGCTTCTTTGGACTTAGACTTGAGTTAGAAGGAAGAGTAGAGCACTTATGGGTTACTAACCGTGTGCCATGATGTTGATCCGTTGTTCAAACTTCAAACCTAATTATCATAATCAACGCCACTGCATAGTTCCAAAGTACAGGTACTATTTCGGCTTTACCAAATACTACTTTGATGAACTTTACTGTCTAAGCAGGTAAGGCATTATATCAAAAGTTGGCGCAGTGAACTTCAAATTTCCTTTGTATAATATATAGAAGGCGACCAGTGCACTTAAGGAGGCAGCCTTGTGCAACTAAAGTGATTCTTCTCACATCAAATCGATGTTAATGTTGCCGTAACGATTTTACAACTAGCCACTGGGAGATGCTTCAGCCGATATTCATTGATTGCAGGCGCTAGTATGGTCGAATATTCTAGCACTTGCCTCATGCTGCTTTCGATCAATCAAAGCATGAAATTCATTTGCATGAAATCGTCAGCCTGAAATCGGCTTAAGTTAAATTCTGTTGTCTTTAGAAAGCTAAATAAATAATGCAAAATAAAGTGTGTTTAACTCTAGTGGCCTAGACAGTTGTTGCTATAATATTATCGATTCCAGTGACTGCGAATATTACAGAACACACTTTTGTGAGTTAAAACAATACAGTTATGGGACAGAAAGGGGAAATAATAACTGAAGCAGTTTGGTCAATGCAATTGAAGAAAATGATAAAATACGTGAAGATACCTACAGAACCGTCGTCTCTGTGGCTAAGTCGATGCGAACGCTTCGCTTCGTAATGCCGAGATTCCAGGTTCGATCCCAGCTGCGGGCAATGCGCCTTGCGTTGGTTTCGACAGTGGTATCAAGAAAGCCGACCGTCCAGAAGCAATGGCAAACTACTGGATGTAAATTGCCTAAAAAAAGAACACAACAGCCAGGGGCTGCTAGGGTTGGTTCTGCAACGTCCTGTAAAAGGATACGCAACTAACTAACCTACAGAACCATCGATAATCGTGCAGTGGGTGTTTGAAAGTAAAGTAAAGTAAAGATCCCTTTGAACGCCATTAGGCGCATCCGGAATTTGGGAAGAGCACCCATATTTTTACAGACCAATCGGCTCTAGGTGGGTAATGTGGTCAGCATTACGCCGGCAGTATTTACTTCCCCAGGACTTAAATCCTGATACCCATTTTAGGTTGGGTCCACCTGGGTTGTTGAAACAGGTAACAGATAAACAAGGAATGTATTGCCCCGAGATTTTATCAAATGTGGTTTGGTGTCTCTCCAAGCGGAATCGCTTATCTCCGGCTATAAGGCAGCACAAGTTCATCATTCGTAGCCTAAGTGATGACTGCAAGGAATCTGGGTTGGGGAAAGGGTGGGGGAGGGAATTGCAGAACGGAAGAACGCAGTCCGAAATCGAACCCACAACCTTCAGAATACGACACAAACGGCTTGACCGCATCGCCGCTGAGAACCCTCAGAGCAAAAATTATGGCTGGGAAACTCAACGGAGGGCACGAACGTTTCGATCAAAGTCTTTATCAATGATCAACAAAAGGATAATACACCACAACGGCAGCGGCCATGGTGTAGTAGATAGACGTGGACCGCGAATCCAGAAGTCGTGGGTTCCAATCTGAAGTGAATCAGACTCTGTTTAAGAAATGACCTTGGCTCCCAGGTCGACTCAGTCTTAAATGGGTACCAGGTCTATTCCTGGGAAGGAAAGACGACCGACGTGATGCTAAATCCACCACACACCGCGTACCGCTGGTCTACAAAATTGAGGTCTTTACATTATGCTCAGTACGCCCGACAGCGCCCTCTATCCAGGAAGGTGAGGTCCACAGTTCACAGACGTACTGAAAGTATTTATAGCTAGTCTTCTAAGCAGTGATATTTTTATTCCTGAATTTTCATAATTTCCTGATAGTAGCAGTCAGTTACATCACTGCCAGCTTCTTAGACCCGTCTCGTGACTGGACATGAAAAAAATATGTCCTGGACAATAAATAGAGCCCTAGAACAGAAAATAACTACATGTAAAATGTTTCCGCAATGTCACTAACACGGCCAGTTAAAGCAGAGTCTACGGAAATTCCCGTTTTGTGAGGCCGGTCCACGGCCGGTTGGTGCTCACCATTGTTATCGAGTAAATTTAGACACAAACTTAAACTACAGTTTAATTAACTTGCAACGTATTGTTAACATTCAAACTGTATTTCCATTTTGTTCAAGCAGGAAATAACTTTGAAATAGCTAAAAGGTTGCATACGATCATAAATGTTGATAATAGCTGTGTTTGATAAATATTTGTACCACTTTTTCCTAACATTGTTTTTTTAAAAAATTGTATTATCACGGGGATGATGATGATCGTCATCATCATTGTCATTATTACTAACTTCTTCTTCTTCTTCTTCACTTCCTCTTTTACCGCTGTGGGTGTCGAGGGAGATATAAGGTTCTGTTTCTAGCTCTTCTGGCTGCCTCGACCATAGGCACATCGCGCTGTTGTAGAGTTTCTCTGATGTTATCCTTCCATATTGTTCTTGGTCTACCTCGTGCTCTACGTCCTTCTTCTCTTTCCATGAATGCTTTGTTTGGTATGGTGTCACAAGGCATTCTCTCTAAGTGGGCAAACCTAACTAACTGCCTCGCCCAAATGTGGTCACCTGTCATCTTTCTTCAGAGCTTGCTGTGTCCAATAGAATTTACATCATATATATTTTCAGACATAATTATTCCCAGTAACCGCTGCTGATAAAGAGAATATTTTTAAATAAATGTCAGTTTGCGTGTACACTGAATGAATGTTGGATGTTGAATTAAGAATCGACATCACAACACTCTGGACACTCCCATCAGCATCCCGTCCTACTCTTCAGAAGTAAGCGAAGTGTTTCAATTTTCATGGCATCATTAAGCGTCTCGTTTGTATATTAGTCTTGCATTTCGCCTGAGTGTTAAGCGTCGGTCAGATCCCTAGTAACAGCCATTCTGCTCACACCGCAATGATCTATCGGTGCCTCTGCACTGTTCACTCGCTTTTAAAAGGGCCCTCACAACATCTAGCTTGTCATACATCAGTTCACTACCAGGTGGTGCCGAACCGGCCAGTCCAAATTCCTGCTCGTTTCCCAACACACCGGCATGACCTGGAGTAAACATCCAAAGTACGTTAACTACCCGTGACCTCTGAAGCGCGATGCTTGCCACTCTGCACGGAGCCTGCCTGCATACACCTGTCTCAACAAGCCCTGTGAGTCAGTGACAATTACACTGTTACGTGTTCACCGAGAGAAATATAAATACACCACGTTTTCTTTCCAAGGTATGGAGCTACCTGTCGATATTGAATGAATTATCTCTTTTATTCCAGGCAATTCTTGTTTTAATTATTAGATCTCAAGCAGGCACATCGACACAAAGAAGGTGTGTGTGTGTGTGTGCGCGCGCGCGCGCGCGTGTGTGTGAGGAAGGGGAGGGGGAGGGTTAAGAGAAGGAAAAGGGAGTAATAGGGACTCAGTATGTGTGCATGTGAACCACATACTAGAAGCAGACAGGCTGAGAAATATTATAATTGCACTAGACATGTTGTTACTAAGGCCATTACAAAACTAAAGTTAGCTAGTCTTTCGTCTTGAGCCTAGTGCGGCGCATAGGGCAGAGTTCAGAGCTCTCCATGTCTGACGGTTCGTTGCCGCCTGTTTTAGGTCTTGGATCTTCATTAGGCCCATAGTTTAGCCTTCAATGATGATGGTTTTACGCAGTCTTTCTTACTCTTCCCGGTTTTCTTTGCCTTTCCGGTGTCCATATGAAGACTTGATGGGGTAGTCTTGTCTTATCCATACTAAGTGCATGGCTGATGTTGTTCCTCGGCGATTTCTTATAAAATTGGATACATTGTCCTACTTGATTTCTTGTCTTATTTACTTACAGGATCTTAAATCTGCCCATTTATAAAACACAAGTGGGTAGACGCATTCATTTTACGAATTAGTTATTAAGAATACAAAACCAATAAATATGTCAGATACAAAATATACACATTTTCAGAACATCATAAACCACTTTTGGCAATAGCGAAATGTTGCAAGTTAGCTTGGTTCGGCACGTGGTGAGCCATGATTCGATTGAAAATATTGTATTTAACGAACAACAGAGGGTAGTCGAAGAAGAGGAGGGCAAAGAAGAGTCCTGAAGGATAACATTAAGAAATGGACAGGACTAAGTTATAATTCACTTATTCTTTAAGTGGAAGACAAAGAAAGATGGTGTGTTTTATGTTCCAGCACTTCCATTGATGCACCTCCACGACCCGAACGGACCAAGGGTTATGTAATGTTATGTTAAAATGGGCAAACAGAAAATAAAACGAACGAGAAAGTCTTTCAAGAAACATTAAAGCGTATGTTGATTAGAGAAGGTAACCTTAGAAGTCAAAACATTCTGCAAAGAAACATCTCGCTAGGCGTATTCATCCACAATCTATGCTATGAGTGCCAGACATGGCCACTTACACAAAATAAAAGTCACTATGAAAATACGATAATTGAGAAAGGCTGCTGGGGTGACCAGAAGAGATAAAAGCAGGAATAAAGTTAAAATAGAAACAAACTGATAAAAGCAGGAATAAATTTAAATTAGAAACAAACTGATAAAAGCAGGAATAAAGTTAAAATAGAAACAGACTGATAAAAGCAGGAATAAAATTAAAATAGAAACAGACTGATAAAAGCAGAAATAAAGTTAAAATACAAACAGACTGATAAAAGCAGGAATAAAGTTAAAATAGAAACAGACCGATAAAAGCAGAAATAAAGTTAAAATAGAAACAAACTGACACAGAACAAATTATAATTTACATACACAGGCAGCAAATCACATAGTTTACCCACATAGAGAGAATGCATTGCCACGCCACACCAAACTAGGTAAACACTAAGCTAGAAGAAAAACGCAGATCAAGAGGCAAACCAAGAAGATATAGAAAGATAATACAGAAACTCTACAACTGCCCTCTTTAGACATTTTATCTCTCTCCTATATCTCACTTAAAGCGGTTAATACAGACAGCACAAGGAACTTGTGTATAGTCAAGAAATAAGAAACACTTGAACCAACAGGGGCATATAAATAAAGGGTTAATTGCGTATCCTTTACAGGACTTTGCAGAACCAACCCCATCAGCTCTGGCTGTTGTGCGGTTTCTCTAGGCAAATTTACGTCCAGTAGCTTGCCATTATAGCGGCGTCCGTGGCTAAGGCGTTGCGAGTCCGACTCGTAAGCCAGCATACCGCGATCGAAACCCACAGCAGGCTGCATGGATTTTTATCGTGGTATGGGACGTCGCAGGTCGACCCAGCCTAAAATGGGTACCAGGATGGGCTGTCCTGGGAAAGTAAAGACAGCCGGCGTAAATGCTGACCACATTACCCCCAGAGTGCTGATGGTCTGTAAAAATATGGGAAGCTCTGCCCATATGCGCCGAAAGGCGTGAAAAGGGAACTTTACTTTTTTTTTTTTTTACTTTTAGCTTGCCATTGCTTACTGGACGGTCGGCCCCATGATACCACTGTCGAAACCAACGCAAGGCGCATGGCCCGCAGCTGGGATTGAACCCGGCACCCACCAGCAATTCGAAGCGTTCGCATCGACTTAGCCACAGAGCCGACTCATAAAAATAGAAGCAGGACAAAAACACACAGAAAAGGAAACTATAAAGTGAATTTAATAGGATGGGGATTACACGAGAGAGCCGCGGTGATGTTGCGGTTAGACTATAGACTGACAATCAGAAGATCGTCGGTTGAAATCCAAAATGTGCGCAATTTTTTTTTTCTTTTCAAAAATTAAATGGGTACTAGATGAAATCATAGGAAGTAAAGACGGCCGGCGGGGCGTTGACCACACCACCCACCGAATGGCGATTTGTCTATCAAATATAGGTTGCTCACAACACGCCAATAAGCCTGGGAGCGTGGAGAAGGGTCTTTTACCTGTGATAAGCAAAATGTGATAGCAAAGAATAGGACAGCTTGCTGATTTGGTTGAGGGGCTATTCTCCGTCAGAGTACAAAGGGGACAAAAAGACAGACAGACAAAGAGATAGAAAGAAAGAAAGAGAGATAGAGAGATAGAGATAGAGAGAGAGAGAGAGAGAGAGAGAGAGAGAGAGAGAAAGAGAGAGAGAGAGAGCTGGGGAGAAAGAAAGAAGTCAAGATACGCATAAAGAATTGTCTATCACTCTAAGAGTTCATACTTCACTGTACTCGACACCAGGGTCAACTTTACTTATAGGCAGTCAACTTTACTCATAGGCAGTCAACTTTACTCATAGGCAGTCAACTTTACTCATAGGCAGTCAACTGTACTCATAGGCAGTCAACTTTACTCATAGGCAGTCAACTTTACTCATAGGCAGTCAACTTTACTCATAGGCAGTCAACTTTACTCATAGGCAGTCAACTTTACTCATAGGCAGTCAACTTTACTCATAGGCAGTCAACTTTACTCATAGGCAGTCAACTTTACTCATAGGCAGTCAACTTTACTCATAGGCAGTCAACTTCACTCATAGGCAGTCAACTTTACTCATAGGCAGTCAACTTTACTCATAGGCAGTCAACTTTACTCATAGGCAGTTAACTTTACTCATAGGCAGTCAACTTTACTCATAGGCAGGATGTGGTAAATTGTGCAAAGATCAGAGTGTCGATACTAACCGTTGTTACATTTCAAAGCTCATATTACATTTCCTAAACATGTTGATTTGTATCGATTAATCCCTTATGTTTCATGCAATGCAAAATCATTAAAATTTCCTTTAGTCTGCTGCATCCATAGTTTGTCGTTTCTTTCTATTCCATGAATGACTCTGTTGTCATGACTCGGTTGGCTTGATTCGATGACTGCCTGATCCATAAGTCTATAATGCAGGTAAGGCAGCCAGGCACGGCATTTATTTGGACCAAAGTCCAAATCCGCTCCGACGGATGCCTAGTTATTCCATTTTCAGTACTTGAATCGATATTTTTACCATAGTCAAACATGGGCACTGTCTTAAGAAGACATAAGGAAAATAGTCGCGACAGAAATGAAATGTTTACCAAAGCACCAGAGAGGCAAGAAACAGAAACAGCGGTAACAGAACTAGAGGCAGATCACTCAGAAATATCAGAGACACTGAAAAGTACATAATGCGAAGCAAACAGAAGGGACCGTTCCAGTGATCTCTTCCTGCCCAGACGCAGCAAGGCACTTCAGTAGTAGAGAAAAGAGGAAAGAAGAGAGAGATATGTAATCAATTACCTAGTAGAAAGTTAAAACAGAGATCTTTGCTTAAAAGGTTCAATGAATAAAACAGAAGTAATAGTATTTACACAGAAAAATATCCACAAGAATGCAACATTCAGCTTAATGGGACTAGTCTAGAGCAAATCGATAAGTTCAGTCATTCAGTTACATTCGTCTTCTTCTTTTTCTTCTTCTTGTCTCGTCTTACTGATACCAGGCTGAAGTCTACGCTGTGGCTTGATTTGTTTGTTTAGCACTTCTCGGATGTGTGATGAATTTCTTCATCATTTTGCAGGTTTCAGCTACACCATTTATACATTTGTTTCTTGGTCTTCCCTTCGACGCCCTCTCAGATGTTCTGCTGTTAAAAAAAAAATGTAATCTCATATGCAGTTTGATCTGGCTGCATTCTCAACACTGGGAGGAAGGAAGAGGAAGACCAAGAAAGAGATACATAAATTGTGAAGCAGAAACCTGCAAACGGATTAATTAATCATTCACCCAAGCCACATGAGAGGCACAAGACACATTCGAAAACCACGACACTGGGCTACAGCCTGGTGTCACTGAGACGACAAAACCACGACACTGGGCTACAGCCTGGTATCAATGAGACAACAAAACCACGACACCAGGCTAAAACTTGGTATTTCTGAGACGACAAAAACCATGACACTGGGCTACAACCTGGTCTCAGTCAGACGACAAAATCACGACACTAGTCCACAACCTGTCATCAGTGAGACGACAAAATCACGACACCGGGCTACAACCTGGTGTCACTGAGACGACAAAATCACGACACTGGGCTACAACCTGGTGTCACTGAGACGACAAAATCACGACACTGGGCCACAACCTGTCATCACTGAGACGACAAAATCACGACACTGGGCTACAACATGGTATCACTGAGACGACAAAATCACGACACCGGGCTACAACATGGTATCACTGAGACGACAAAATCACGACACCGGGCTACAACATGGTATCACTGAGACGACAAAATCACGACACCGGGCTACAACATTGTATCACTGAGACGACAAAACCACGACACTGGGCTACAACATGGTATCACTGAGACGACAAAATCACGACACTGGGCTACAACATTGTATCACTGAGACGACAAAATCACGACACTGGGCTACAACATGGTATCACTGAGACGACAAAATCACGACACTGGGTTACAACATTGTATCACTGAGACGACAAAATCACGACACTGGGCTACAACATGGTATCACTGAGACGACAAAATCACGACACTGGGCTACAACATTGTATCACTGAGACGACAAAATTACGACACTGGGCTACAACATTGTATCACTGAGACGACAAAATCACGACACTGGGCTACAACATGGTATCACTGAGACGACAAAATCACGACACTGGGCTACAACCTGGTATCAGTGAGACGACAAAGGAAACAGAAGAAGCATACTATTTGTTCCCGTTTCTTTGAGTTCCTGTTAATAAAAGTTTTAAGGTTAAAGTCGAGAGAATTGATTTCATTGCACTGGGTTCTACAATATTGCTTGGTTAGCCACCTGCAAATCGGTTAGCAACCTGCAGAACGGATAGCCACCTGCAGAACGGTTAGCCACCTGCAGAACGATTAGCCACTTGCAGAAAGCGTCAACCAGCACAGGAATGCACGAACTCCGTAGCTTCCGAGGGATCTTCGTAAAAATCGCACACTTGAACTAAACGGCGAAACCATGAAACGAACCCAAGACCTTCAGAGTGCGAGACAGACGGCTTGACCCCTTGACCACGGAAATCCCATTAAGAAGAGTTTACTGTAAACACAACAAACCACAGAATAGACAATAAAGATTAAACACTTGTAAAGAACACGCTCTGCAACAAAAAAGAAAGAAAAAACTTAAGAATTCCACTTGGAGTTTATTTAAAAAAAAAAAAAAAAGAGATTAAACAAAAGAAATGGCAAACAGCTGGATATAATTTGAAAGACAAGGAGAAGATTATAAACAGAAAACACCCCTGTAGCTATGTTTGGCAGACAAAAGGTAGGAAACATATCCACAGGTAAACAGTTTAAGCAGAGCTATGTGATATTTGAACCCGCCTACCTCAGACAATGAAGAAAGGACGATGTGCTCGAACAGCTACTTCCCCTTTACATTTGTTTCCCCATTATCGTCATCACGATCGGGGCCGATAAGGAAAGGCTGCCACGTTTCGTCATCTCAAACAATCATAAGAATAATAGATCACGTAGGTGTTCTTGTATTGCTACCATCCGTGTGATTACAGGAATCTCTTGGCCATTCCCCTTGGTTTCTTTCCATTTAAATTGCCGGTGGTTAGCACGTGCCCGACTCCATTCCTTTCCACAAACCAAAAGTCCAGTCCTTTTCACAAAATGTTTGAACACAATTTTTTTTTTTTTTTTTTAAATTTTTACATTTGTTTAGTATGTTTGATTCGAAAAATATCATAGGCAAATGTTTTTCTTCACTGTATTGTCTACTTCTGTTGTTTTGGAGTATAAATTATTCGGAGACTTGAGGATTTTATGAAACAAAAACTGGCCAGGACCGAGGTCATGGAAAGGCTACCAAAAAAGAGACACTCATAAAATACTGTGGCCGCATTAAAAGACATAACACGCTTTTAAAAACAATACTGGAGGAAAATATCAAAAGCAAAAGAGAGCAAGGGGGAGGACAACTAAGAGATGGGCGGGCGGCAGTCTGAGAGAGTGTACAACCAAAACAACAGACAGAGCATGATGGAGATGCATTGCAGCCAACTTTCACTGTGGAGACGGCACCTAATTGATTGATTGATTGTGGATTTCTATAATCGCATCCGTTTATTCAAGCAATAAAAGTTTAAATTTGGAGTAAAACAAATGTTCACTATTGTTAGGACCCGGTCAGTTACTTAACAGACCATAACATAAAGTGTGGTATGATCTTCTTGTCTGTTCAGGTAGTCTGGTAGTCTGGAAGTCTTAGTTTCAGCTTCATAGCAAACGGGTCACCCCATCTTTGCTCCGCTCCTGTGCCAGCGAAAAACACTCAGAATGTCTATCACAGTCCCTTGTGGAAAGATTGACAGACTGCTGTCTCAGCATATCTAGCATACACTCGCATTAAAGCATATGGTAGCCATCCGAAGTGCTAACACAAACAGTCCAACATTAGAAATGCAGTTCATCATTGATGATAGCAGAACTTGTCGTCAACAGATCAGCAGTTGTCCGCGTGATCAATTTTAATACGGGTCCCGCAAGCATTGAACGACAGGCATGGCGCCATTTTCTGAATCTACAATTCACACCACCACGTTGGTCACAGTCGAAAAAAACCATTCCAAATGCAATCCGCAGCTCACAGGGTCACGCCATGCATTCAACTCAGAAGCTGGGCGACGAAACTATATCCAGTCTACAAATGGAGCCAAAATGCATCGGCCACCGTCCGGCAGAAGCAAAAAATTTGCCTCTGTTCCGAACGGCGCCGCTGTCTAGCGTCCATTTTAACCGGTTACTGTTCAGGTAAAAACCCCAGGACAGTATTTAGTGGATTCCTCATTCTGTTACGTAACCTTGTGGTGAATAATCATTTATTACATAAGTTTATAGTGTAGAATAATCTATTACATAGAATGATCTATTATATAAGCTTCTAGTGTAGAATGATCTATTACATAACCTTCTATCTCATGTTATATAAGCGTTACATAACCTCCAAGTGTAGAAACATCTATAACATAACATTCTAGTGTAGAATATTCTATTACTCAAGCTTCTAGTGTAGAATCATCTATTATATAACCTTCTATCTCTTGTTACATAAGCGTTACATAACCTCCTAGTGTGGAAACATCTATAACATAACCTTCTAGTCTAGAATCATCTATTACATAAGCTTCCAGTGTAGAATCATCTATTACATAACCTTCCAGTGTAGAATCATCTATTACATAACCTTCTAGTGTAATCTGTTACATAACCTTCTAGTGTAATCTGTTACATAACCTTCTAGTGTAATCTATTACATAACCTTCTAGTGTAATCTGTTACATAACCTTCTAGTGTAATCTATTACATAACCTTCTAGTGTAATCTGTTACATAACCTTCTAGTGTAATCTGTTACATAACCTTCTAGTGTAATCTGTTACATAACCTTCCAGTGTAGAATCATCTATTACATAACCTTCTAGTGTAATCTGTTACATAACCTTCTAGTGTAGAATCATCTATTACATAACCTTCTATAGTAGAATCATCTATTACATAACCTTCTAGTGTAAAATCATTTATTATATAAACTTCTAATGTTTATATATATATTTATTATAAAATCTTCTAACGTAGAATCATCTTTTATATAAACTTCTAATGTAGAATCATCTTTTATATAAACTTCTAATGTAGAATCATCTATTACATAATCCTTCTAGTGCAGAATTATCTATTACATAACCTTCTAGTTTAGAATAATTTATTATATAAACTTCTAATGTATAATCATCTATTATAAAAACTTCTAATGTAGAATCATCTATTATATAAACTTCTAATGTATAATCATCTATTATATAAACTTCTAATGTAAAATCATCTATTATATAAACTTCTAATGTAGAATCATCTATTATATAAACTTCTAATGTAGAATCATGTATTATATAAACTTCTAATTTAGAATCATCTATTACATAATCCTTCTAGTGCAGAATTATCTATTACATAACCTTCTAGTTTAGAATAATTTATTATATAAACTTCTAATGTAGAATCACCTATTATAGAACCTTCTAGAGTGGAACCTTTTGCAGTTGACCATTCTAATCTCTCAATCCCCTCTCACCTTCAAATGCAAAATACAATAACTCCTTTATTGCAGGAACTTTTTGTGTGTACTGTTTTACCAAAGCACTTCTAGTGTAAAATCTTCTATTGCAGAATCTTTAAGCGTTAACTATTTGATTGCATAACGTTAAAGTTAATAGTTTTAAACTCTGATTTTACACAACCTTCTAGTGGAAAATCTTATATTGCAAAATAGTCTAGTGTGAAATTTTATATTGCAGAACCTTTTAGTTGAAATCTTCTACGAATTACCAAACCCTCTAGAGTGGAAACCTTTATTACAGAACTTTAAAGAGTGGGAACCTTCTGGAGTTAGAATATTCTATTTTAGAACCTTCTACGGTGGAACATTCTTTTACAGCACCTTCTAGAGTGGGAACCTTCTGGAGTTAGAATATTCTATTATAGAACCTTCTACGGTGGAACATTCTTTTACAGCACCTTCTAGAGTGGGAACCTTCTGGAGTTAGAATATTCTGTTATAGAACCGTCTACAGTGGAACCTTCTATTACAGAACTTTAAAGAGTGGGAACCTTCTGGAGTTAGAATATTCTATTATAGAACCTTCTACGGTGGAACATTCTTTTACAGCACCTTCTAGAGTGGAACCTTCTAATTTAGAAGCTTCTAGGGTGGAGTCGTCTATTATAGAACCTTCTAAAATCAAACCTTCTATGCTAGAACATTCTAATCTCCCAATCCTCTTTCACCTTTTATTGCAAAATATTATATTTGATGGTACCTTCCAATTCCTCAACCTTCTATTGTTGAATTGCCTTTTGGTAAAGAGTCTATCGCAGAACATCCTAATGTTGTCCTTTGTGTAACCTTTCAAGCTCGGAAGCTCGTTTTGTATCGACCATATAAGAAAAGGCTTAACAGTCTATCACTGAAAGATCAAGTTGGAATGATAGTAGTGTGGTCAGAATTCAGTGCTTTTCTCTGCAAAAAAAGCAATTCCGAAAGCTAATTTCGGAAAGTCAATGAAGAAAAAAAGAAAACCATGTTGGCTTTAATAGAAAATAATACAAAGGAGATAAGATGTGACTATTGGAACTGTTTGTAATGCGGCGAGTTAGAAAAAGCAAAAAATAATCAACACACATATATTCATCAGGTATAGTTTATTACATCTGACTGAATTTGTTTAAGACATTCTGTTTCAAACCACATTAATTTCCCTCGAAGTCGGAGTACATCTGCCCGGAGGCAGGAACCGGCAAAAGCCAGTAAAACGGATGTACACGCAAACTCAGGTCCATGTAAAAGCCAAAAGTTCAAGCGGACGATTAACTGGGACCTTCCGTCGGAATTCACAGCCGGTGAACGAACACGAAGTAAAAGAAGAAAGAGAAGAAGAAGAAGAAAAAGAAGAAGAAGAAGAAGAAGAAGAAGAAGAAGAAGAAGAAGAAGAAGAAGAAGAAGAAGAAGAAGAAGAAGAAGAAGAAGAAGAAGAAGAAGAAGAAGAAGAAGAAGAAAAGAAGAAGAAGAAGAAGAAGAAGAAATCACATTAATTGAAAACATGAATGGAATGTTCTTGGACTGAAAACTACAGGGTCAGAATGGTGAAGGCAGACCAAACGACACACGGTCAGAAAATTGGGGAAGTGATGTGAAAAATTATGGGGTTTGTGGATTGGGGTGGGGTGGGATGAGCAGCATGCGACAGGATCATTTGGCCTGAGCTGATTAATCACCTAAACTCCACTAAGGAATGAAGTATAAAAGAGACACGCAACACACGACATGTTCATCAGTATATCCTGATGTACTCTTTTTCCTTGTGAACCCTTCGTCCCTTTCGGTTGTTGTATGAAACAACTAAATCCCAGTTCATCCCTGAAGCCTTATGCTCTATGAAGTTGTTACTCCTTGAAGTGTTGTGCTTCGTACACTGAAAGTTACGATTTAGATATAGGATTCTGTCATTCAGTTTGAAAAGGCTGATGTTTCGGAGATTTTAACGGAATCGTTGCTAGGGTTTTCTTTGTGCAGCGCTTTTGTATACCCCTGTTCAACATCATAACAAGTTTCAATAGGGACACTCGTAACTACCACACTAAGTACTTCCCTAGTAAGGTAGGTAAAATGGACCCCTCCAGAATTGCTGCCCACAAGGACAAGAATCAAACAGGAATAGAACGTACAAACTTTGTTCAACTGTATAGTCACATAAGTAAAAAAAAAAAAAGTAAAGATCCCTTTTCACGCCTTTCGGCGCATCGGGCATATGGGCAGAGCGTCCCATATTTTTACAGACCATCAGCACTCTGTGGGTAATGTGGTCAGCATTACGCCGGAGAATACATACCACAGTTATATTGGGGCAGCACGAAACGATTGCTAGTAACCTGTAGTCCATTGTGAGTGGGTTTAGAGTAGATTGTGCAGTCCACTGTGAAGTGTGGGGATGGTCTATTTTCTTCTCTCTGTATTGCGATGTGGGAGTCACCGTGGTGTAGCGGCTAGCTGCTTGTCTACGGATCAGAAGGCTGTAGGTTCAGATCCTGAAATTTTTGAAAACTGGCTTTGGCTCCTGAGTGAAGTCATGGGAAGTGAAGGCGGCTGGCGTGATGCTGGCCACTTCACTTACCAAGTGCCCATTTGTCTATACAATTTTAGTCTAGCCCTATATGCCCAATACGCATGAAAACTTGAAAAATGTTTTTTTTTTTTACCTATGCTCCATCCTCCAAGGCGGTTAAGAGGGGGGGGGGGGGGAAGCCTGAGGTGTGAGGTAAGAACAACGGAACAACATCATAGCTCACGGGTAGTAGCCCATAAGTGCTCCGTTCTTCTTCTAACTGAAGTCTGAGTCCGAAGACCAGCAAAGTGCACAGGCTCTGTAGTATTGGCGCGGATCCTGAAATACTTTGGGTAGATTTTTAACTCCAAATGTTGCCCGGGCAGCGCCGTTAGACTGCTCTTTTCGATTTTCAACTGCAAAGGCATTTTTTAAGTGCGCAGCAATGCACACAGGCGTTCGATCTTACTACCCAGAGACCATGGGGAATTACTAGAAGTCCAAGTCCACGTGAAAAAAGTCAAGCCCTTACCTTGGATTGAGCCCGGAACCACAAGCACTCTAGACGGACACCATGCCTCGAGACCAGGCGGCTCTACTGCTATGATACAATACTGATTATCTCATGAGAATTTAGTTATATCTTTCTCTCTTGACCTCGACGATGACACACAAGGCATCTCTACTGTTTCAGATATTTCGCTATCAACAGACTCTAACTTAATACCCAGGGAAAATCAAAAACCATTATTGTAATGACAATTTAAAAATGGGTTATGAAATAACGTTGCCAACAGAGAATACTTGGCTGTGAACTCTGGTATCGCTCAGATCTGCACTCTCGAGGGGAAACTAGCTGTTTCCGTGAACAGAGGATCGTTTCACGGCAGCAAACTTTGTCATAATGCCAGCTGTAGCAAGGTAAACGATCTCTTTCAAACCACTAGGCGTTTTGGGCAGATGATGCTAATAATGAAGGCGTTGGTGGGTGAGGGGGTAGAGTAGCGTAACAGCTAGGTAGCTATTCTGCTCGTCCAAAGGTCAAGGGTTCAAATCCACTCCAAGCGCCCCTCCCCCCCCCCCCCCAATGGACTTCGGCTCTAAGGTCGACACAGGTTAAAATATCTAATTTTCAGGGAAGTAAAGGGGGTCGGCGTGATGCTGATCATATTACCCATCCAGTACCGATTGGTATTTAAAAGTTTAATACTAGATACTAGATGAGCCAAAAGGTTGGACAAGTTTTACTTTACTAGTTACTGAACATGGGCGTTCAGGCAATCGAGTTGATATCAGTTTAAAGTGCTTTAAAAAAGTATATCCTGCTAAACACATTTGGATTTTAAATTGCCAGTAAAGGGATTTTCTGTTTCTATTTCGATATTGCATTCTTGTGCTTGTCAACAGTAGTGTAAGAATTGACTTGAGCCTGATTTACATTCGGGGACTTAGCAGCAGCCCTTTTTATCCTTAGTAAAAGATGGCGGCCATGCGACGTCACAAGTTTTTATTTTTCGTGTGCCTATATTAGCCACCCTCTTTATCTTTAGTAAATATTGATAGGGCGGGCGATGAGGTCATGAGTGATTGATTTTCCAGGATGGTGAAGATAAATGGTAA
Source organism: Candidula unifasciata (assembly GCA_905116865.2). Classification (NCBI taxonomy): domain Eukaryota; kingdom Metazoa; phylum Mollusca; class Gastropoda; order Stylommatophora; family Geomitridae; genus Candidula; species Candidula unifasciata. The sequence goes on from CAJHNH020000033.1 coordinate 228,407, forward strand.
ATAAATCGATACTTTGCATTGTCTCCAAAAACTCATTCCCGGGGTGTCAGTATATTTTTAGGTGGTAATTTAAGGAAGGCAAATCGATATTTCTTAAGTGCGGATACATATATGTGGGGCCCTCCCTCTTCTATATCCCTTCTATTATCTTGTGTTGGTTATGTGCATCACCATTGTTTCCTCTTGTCGGGGACACTGTATATAATTATATAGGTTGACCTGTCCCAATAGTTCTCTCTTTAACCCCTTTATTATTCAAGTTGGGGGCCCTCCACACATATTTTTATTTTTAGAAAGGGCTGTCGATCTTTCGTTTCCTCTCTTCGGGGGCCCTACTAATTTACAGTGATACTTGGGGGCACTAATACTATGCTTCCTCATAGCGCAAAATAACCTATTGTCTGGAAAGACGGAAAGGGCCAATGAATGAATATATATATTTATGTGTGTGTGTGTGTGCGTGTGTGTGTGTGTGTGTGTGTGTGTGTGTGTGTGTGTCTGTATTCCGAAAAATAGATTATACAAAATGATAATCGCAATTTGGTTTCAAAGTACACGAAATAAACACACACACAAACACACACACACATAAGCAGTATCACACATTTATACATAGTATTCTTTACATATAAGTGGTATCACATCCGTATATGTAGACACACATATAAAGATAGTAGTATCATATATATATATATATATATCCTTGTATAGGGATATACTAATCATCATACCGTGCGTTGCGTGTCTCTTCTATGTCCCCTCCCCCCCTTCCAAAAAAAAAAAAAAAAAAAAAACGGCCCGGCTTAAATAGAGAAGACACACATCACATGCTCCAGTTCAGTGAGCAAGCTGAAGAATCGATTGCGCAGCCTTCACGTTCAAAGAGGATCAGGGCTGTCAGTTCTACGACACTGTTTCTGCAGCTGTCACTTGTTATCTGCTGTCACCCAAGGCACTGTCAGATTTGACGTTTTGCTGTCAGGAGTCGCTAGCTCGCATTAAGTTCGATCGCGCTTTCCCCAGAATGTCGTCCACATCGATATAGGACAACGCACCAGGTCGCAATGCAGTGCAGGGGTAATCGTTGAGATCTGGTATAGAATTATACATACAATTCTGCAGATGCTGTACTGCGTGTTTCATAGACTTACACGCCTGGAGAAAGTGGCACACACACACACCATAAATATGGTCTAATGGCTTAACGCGGTTTCTGGGACCTCTTCACGGGTGATCCTCATCCACATGGTGGCACTTTGCGTCATCCGGTGTTTATCGCTTATGTGATGTCCTGATGGGGTGAAAGAAGATAGGGATAGAATTAGCAATGGGGAATTTGCAGCAGCAAAGTATAGCTGAGTACAAGTAACGTCAGCAGTCAACCGGATATCGGCAATTCTTGCCGGAATTCCACAATAAATATTTGCACATCATTTTATGTACGTTGACAATCAACCCCAATATTTATTGGGAGTTTATGGTTTTACTAAGTTTATTAGTTTGCCATTGCTTTCTAAACCGAATATCGCTAATGCTGGTATTAAAATTAGGGCAAAAAGGTCTGCAGCCAAGTAATTTGTAGCTAACTTTGAACATTGGCATATCGGGATTTTGAATCTACATTCACATTCTCAAAGCCATAGACAATGACAACTTAAAAAGAGATGACACACATTAAATGCTTCATTCAACAACAAAAAACCTCCCATCCAGAAGGTTACGGGTGTGTCCCGCTCTGTTGTTTGCTTTATATTTTGTCTTGCATTTACGTTTTCATTCTGCGAAAGAGAATGCTTGTGACATAGGTTGCAGCAATCTCTAGGGGGTTTGTGCTTGGGTCAGTTTCTCCATGATTTTGAAGCGTTGAAAGCGCTGACGTGCTGAAATATACAAAACGCGAGATCAATGGCATCGCGAAAAACCCCTTTGACCTTGAACGAAGGGCACGGCGCCAAAGAACTAACAATCAAAACTGAACTAGTGTGTTTATGGGCGGGGCCTGGGAAGACTAACGTTACATGTTCCTTATAGAGGACAGGTAGCTCACCATGTCTGGGGACTTGGCAGCAGCCCTTTTTATCCTTAGTAAAAGATGGCGGCCATGCGACGTCACACGTGATTTTTTTCTTCGTGTGGCTATATTAGCCACCCTCTTTATGCTTAGTAAAAATTGATCGGGCGGGTGATGACGTCATGAGTGATTGGTTTTCCGGGAGGGTGAAGATAAATGGTATATAAATCGATACTTTGCACTGTCTCCAAAAACTCGTACGGCCTTGGGGCAATCGCTGGGATCTAGTATGTTGTGATTACTGCACTTTGCTGTTGGTGTAGTGTACTGCGTTTTGTTTGATGGGCTTGCTCCACAGGGTGAAAAAGTCCTCCTTTGTTACTTTAGAGAACTCAAAAAGACGCATCAAAAGGGCGGTTGGCGTGTTCTGTTGCGGTCTACACCTAGACTGCGATATCTTCGCATTCCTGGGTAGAGGACTTTGGTGGCAATGAATCCACATCACTCTCCAGAATGGCAGACCTGGGAATTAAGATCGGCATAGAAAAAAACGAGACGCACACCAGACGACTTGATAATCAACATAGAACTGGCACTATTAGCCCTCGGACGTTGGGGTTCATACTGAGGGGAGCATCTGAGCACCTATGGACATGTCCGGAGTGCAATGATGATAACTAACTAACTAACTAACTAACTAACTAACTAACTAACTAACTAACTAACTAACTAACTAACTAACTAACTAACTAACTAACTAACTAACTAACTAACTAACTAACTAACTGACTGACTGACTGACTGACTGACTGACTGACTGACTGACTGACTGACTGACTGACTGACTGACTGACTGACTGACTGACTGACTGACTGACTGACTGACTGACTGACTGACTGATTGACTGACTGACCAACTAACTAACTAACTAACTAACTAACTAACTGACTGACTAACTAACTAACTAACTAACTAACTAACTAACTAACTAACTAACTAACTAACTAACTAACTAACTAACTATCTTCGCCTTCCTGCCCAAGACATTCGATTTCATTTTTAAAAACCTCAGCACTTCAAATTTAATCCATCCCAAACAAGAAATCTCCGATTTTCCGGGAAAGTCGAACATTCTAGGGGGTGTTTGGGTTTGAAATACTACGGTGTCAAGTTTGGTGTCACGACAGCAAGAGAATGCATGCGTGCTCTGGCACGAAAACAGGTACATTCACTTTAGTTTCACCCCATCTCGGAAAATGCGAGATTTCCCAGGAAAGTCTAATATTATGGGGTGGGGGTTGTTAATGTTAAAACTAGAGTTAGTCTGTTGCTCATTTCATACCGTAACACCCTTCTAATATTGGACTTTCCATGGGAAAACGCGGTGGGGTCAACAAAAAACAAGGAATCCAAAAATGAAATTGATCTTTGTCAACCCCGACCGCCCCCGAGACACACACTAAACTTAACCCCTACCACCCTAAAATTATTTGACCATTCCGGGAACTTCCGGATTTCCTTTGTTTAAATTAAAATACCAAAAATCATTTACTAGGGGCTTTTTCCTTCATGCTTGTTCAAATTTCAGTGTGTCTACCCCCGCCCCCCCTCCCCCCCCCTTACTCCACCCATCCACCATCCCCAGTACTAAATTTTGAACAAAATTCCTAAGTTTCATAATTACTTATTGTCGCCTGTGCCGATTTCTCAAAATGGTGTGACTGAAAGCTGCACATTGGCACAAGCAGGATGCATTTTCTCACAATGTTCGCTTTAATTTGTTTGCCGCTGTTTTGGCATGTGTTTTTTAATGCACACCGGAAAAAGTGAAGTATCTTTTGAGCTTTAAAAGTATGAGGCAAGCCACAGAATTAGTCCCGGCGACTAAGCAGTGTTTGCAAAATATGGATAGAGTCAAAGAAAGCGTGTGAGTGAGTGTGTGTATGTGTAATATATATATATATATATATATATCTAGAGAGAGAGAGATTGCCAGTATGTGTGTGAGAGAGAGAGAGAGAAGGTTAGTGATGTAGATAGATAGATAAATGGATATTACATATATATATATATATATATATATATATATATATATATATATATATATATATATATATATATATATATATATATATATATATATATATATATATATATATAGACAAAAAAACAGAAAAAGACAGGCGAACAGACAAACAGACAGACAGAGAGAATACAAAAATAGATAGAGAGAGATGAAAGATAGATAGATAGAGAGAGAGAGAGAGAGATAGAGATAGAGAGAGTCAGTGAAGAGTGTGAGAGAAAGACGACAGAGCTCAGCAGCCCAATGTCAGCAACCAAGAGGAATCACAGGCTTTGAGAGTTGGAAGGGAACGCTAGAATTGTGGACTTGCGGGAAATTCTTGTCGTTTCTTTAGCAGCTCCAGGCTGTGGGGATTTGACAGTGGCTAACGAGGGAAAACGTTAGCTGATAGAGAACGGAGGCTGTCTTTGATAGAGAAGTCCATCACAAAACACGTTCTTGCTGCATAAGGAGTGTGTGTCAGGAGTGTGTTTGCTCAGAGTGTGTTTATGAGGTGTGTGTGCGCGTGTTGTGCGCGCGTTTGCATATGTGTGTGAGTGTGCGCGCGTGTGTGTGTATAAGTCTGCTGAATGCGTGGTGTGCATGCGTGTGTAAGTGTGTATGTGGGTGTGTGCGTCAGTGTGTAGGTTAGTGTGTGTGTGTGTGTTCGCTCGTATGAGTGTGTGTGCATGTAAAAGTGTGTGTGTGTTTGGGTGTAAAGGTGTGAATGGGTGGGTCTGTGTATATGTGAGCATGTGTGCGTATGCGCGTTTGTGTGTATGAGTGTTGTGTGTATGTGCGTGTATGTGTGGCGTTCGCGTGTGTGTATATATGAGTGTTGTGTGTGTGTGCATGCGTGGCGTTCTCGCGTATGTGTGTATGAGTGTGTCTGTGTGTGAAGCAGGTGGCGCCTTTGAGCTCGCGCATCAATGCGCCCCACCCCCACCCTAACGGTTTTATGTCGTGTGAGGGGTGATGGGATCCGGACCTGAGCGACCCAACAATCTTTACGGAGCTAAAACCAGACCACTTCCATACATAGACTCTATTATTAGGCAAATGTTTTTCTACATTTCTAAGTATATTTTTTGGGTTGGAGTCTCTGTGTGAAAGAGGTGGGAGCCCGAAGACAACTTATTACAGTTATTAGAAGGAGACAGTCATCATTTTTCGGCCATGTTATGAGAAGAGGAAAAATAGAAGATGTTGTGACCACTGGAAAGATCTGTGGAAGCAGGGATAGAGGAAGACAACGAGACAAGATTCTTGACAGTCTTGTTGCATGACATGGAGGTATGTCGGCACACGAACTGATACATGCTGCAGGAGATCGTGGATTATGGAGAAGCATGATCGCCCAGTCGGCAAAGCACCTGATGATGATGGTCTCTGTGGCAGTTATTAGGTAAAAGTAAACTACAATCTTCCACGCCTTTAGACGTAGTATGGCTAGACCTAAATTTGTATAGACCAATCGGCACCTTGTGGGTGATGTGGTTAGCATCACGCCGGCCGCTTTAACGTCCCATGTCTGCACCCGGTACCCACTCAAGGCTGGGTCGACCTGGAAGTCAAGCGCATTTTTGAAAAAAGTCCCGCCCCTTTCAGGACCCGAACCCACGGCCTTCCGATCCACAGGCGAGCGCCTAGCCGCTAGACCTCGGCGGCTGCCCGGTAATTATTAGGTCATCATCATGAAGCAGGTCCTTTGCAGAACGTCGCTCTCATCACAGTCTGCCTGAAAGAAACTTGGTCTCTCGCCAGTTCTCCCGCCTCATACATTTTCACATTCAAGGAGTCACTTATATCCTGTGCCCATCTTCATGTCGGTCGGCCCCTGCCCCTCCTTCCTGGTACCATGCCTCATGTACTTCAATACTCAAGGAGTCACTTATATCATGTGCCCATCTTCATCTTGGTCGGCCCCTGCCCCTCCTTCCTGGTAACATGCCTTCTGCTATATTTTTTCCCAATCCGTTGTGGCGCTTGATATGACCAAAATATTTCAGCTTTCGAGAAAAGATGCTGTTTATTAGCCAATCTTTTTTGATGTTCGGATCTTTTAAGATGTCAATATTTCTCTTCTTCTTCGTCCGAGATATTCTGACAATCTTTCTATAGCATTTCAGCTCAAAAGCCCCTATTCTTTTTCTTAAGCACTGAGAGATAGTCCACCACTCACATCCATATGTGGCCACAAGGAAGATGCATGCTCTCAAAATTCTAATTTTTATCTCCTCGCTGGTGCTTAACCATAGACTTTTGAAGCTGTTCAATCTTTGCTTTGCTATGGCCATCCTCCTTTTAATTTCTCTTGAACAGTCTCCATTGCTGTTTATTATAGAGTATATTATTATGTACGTTTAAATAATAAGTACTATCCGAAACAGATCACAATCTCTACGAATACGGTTTTGAACAATTCGCTTATGTGTATCCTTGTTGTGTTATTGTCTCCACCAGGGTACTTGAGGCATGCTCACCGTCCAGAGAACAAGCTGCACATTGTTCATGTTCCTGAATACTGCAACGAAGCGAGTATACTCACGTGTAAGTACATAACACTTGTTCTTGTTCTTGTTCTTCTTCTTGTTTTTGTTCTTGTTCTTTTTGTTCTTGTTCTTCTTCTTTCTTCTCCTCCCTCTTGTTCTTGAAGAAGAAGGAGAATCAGGTTGGCACAGTTCTATCCATTAACCCGCAACGCACGCCCATGATATCACCCAACTCCATCCTTGGTCAATATTTTCGACAGCATCAACATGTGAGATATCTTGCATAGCTCTAATTATTCTTTTATTGTTAAAAAGCTGAAGAGATCATATGATAGCACACATCTTTCCCTAACATTGCTTTACTGTAAACACATTCATGGTTGCTTGTTAACTGTTATCACTACTCGGTGGATACCTGTTAGCAAATTTAAAAAAAAGGTAAAAGTATAGGTCCGTTTTCCACGGCTTTAGGGGAATATAAGGCTAGACCTGTATTTTTATAGACCAATCGGCACTTGGTGGGTGATGTGGTCAGCATCACGCCGGTCGCCTTTACTTCCCAGGACTGCACCTTGTACCCACTCAAGGCTGGCTTGACCTGGGAGTCAAAGTGGTTTATGAAAAAAATGTCCGGGTTCGTCAGGACGCGAACCCACGACGCCAACGCCACGGCGACTCCCGTCTGTTACCTCTACGTGTGTGACTTTGTTAGTCGAATTTTCAGTTTAATGCACATTACCATTACTAAAAACCATTTGTGTATATTTTACAGCAATGTTTCTCAAACTGTTTTCGCTGCAGCCCCCTTATGGGGCGAAAAAAAAAATTCTACACACCTAACCCCTTAAAGCAGTTTGAATACTTATGAAAAAAAAAAAAAAAACAGTCAAATTTTAATGTTCATTTGTCTTTAATGCAGTGATTATTTCCTTTATGTTTATGGGAAGTTAAGTTTATTTTACACTCAAATAACTTGAAAGTTCCTCCTGTATCTGTTTTTTTTAATGTAGGCGTAAGTTGAGAATGCACTGCAGCCTTGTCAATGGCGTTGTTTTCTGAAGACACTTGCATGCAGAATTCTTCTTGTCTTCCTGTATGGTATTTCTCTTTAAACTGCTGTTTTCGCTGATTTCATGCAGATTTTGAAAACATTTTATTTATTATTTCCGCGGCACCGTCGGCATACGTTCTCGGCACCCCTGTGTGCTACGGCGCCCAGTTTGAGAACCGCTGCTTTACAGGGCCACCCCCATCATATTTTTTTTAACTGCCGTAGTTTTTTCAAGGCAAATTTACGTCCAGTAGTTCGCCGTTGCTTATTGGACAGTCGGATCTCAATACCACAGTCAAAAGCAACACAAAGCGATCGGTTGCCAAATCGCCTGCAGTTGGGATCGAATCCGGCACCCCGGCATTTCAAAACGCTTTAGCAGCGCTAAAACCACAGACATTAACCTTTCTGCACTACGAAGAAAATATGCTGAATTAATAATCGACATTATAGCAGTCAGGACGCTCCCATAAGCGCCCCATCCCCATCTTCAGCAGCAACAGAAGAGTTGCAATTCCGATGGCGCCAGTAACTGTCTGAATGTATATCCACGGGTGTCGAGCGTCAGCCGGATCCCCTAGTAACTCCTCGCAGCGCCATTTTCATCAGACCGTAATCATCTATACCAGAGTGTCCCAAACTTGACCTAGTCGCGGCACCTTTATTCAATTAAAAATTTTTTTCTACAGCGCTCTAACCAAAGCAAAAGTATGACTACTCATATGTAAAAGATTAAAAAATAACTCGTGTATCTTAGGATATGTGAAGAGGTCGCGGTTCCCCCGGGCGCCGCTGCACATAGTTTGGAAATCACTGATCTATTCGAAGAAATAAAATCAAGCAACGCTCGAGACAGATGAAAATTTGAACTTATCAGAACAATTAGATGTAGATAGTCGATGTCTTTTAGAATGTTAAAAGAAGGAATAGACTTGAGAACTTGGCAACTGCAAGCAAGATTGATGGAAAGAGAGCAAGAGAAGGAAAGAGATAAAAACCTAAATGACCTGACCAGGTGGCTAGGGCTGATCCGTGATTCTGGTGATCGTATGAGATGGAGAAATATGACAGCGCACGTTCACCTGCACGGCACATAATGAACATTACGGAAACGTGGCGCCGGAGCCTTGAAATGGGGAGGGGGAGGGGGGGGGGTTTAGACAACTTGAAAAGGGGGGGGGGGGGGGGGGTGGAGGACAGCTTAAAGAAACTTGTTACGTTACTTGAACAACCTTTTACTTTCTGTGTATTGTTTTGTAACTGGTCCAGTAACATTCCTGTCTACATCTGCGTCGTTTCTGAAATACACCACTATTCGTCATAAGTCCAGGCCACTCTAATATTTTCAATTCGCTCTTATACAAGCGCATAAAATGATTACATTAAGAAAGTGTTTTTTCCCCTAAGTAAATATATGTGTGCACTGGGGGCTAAGTGGTCTCGAGGTATGGTATCCGCCTCGAGTGCTGGAGGTTCCGGGTTCAAACTTCGGTGAAGGCTATGATTTTTTCACATGGACCTAGTAATTTCCCCTGGTCTCTGGGTAGTAATACCGGACGCCTGGGTGTACTGTTGCGAGCGTAAAAAAATACCTTGGCAGTTGGAAATCGGAAAGAATAGTCTAACGGCGCTGCCCGGGCAAAATTTGGAGGTAAAAGTTGCCTAAAGTATTTAAGGATCCTCGACGGTGCTACAGAGCCTGTGCACTATGTTTAGCTTCATCGGACTCAGACTTGAGTTAAAAGAACAACGGAGCACTTATGGGTTACTACCCGTGTGTGACATGATGTTGATCCGTTGTTCAAACCTCAAACCATACTCTTCGGATTGTAGTGGGCAAAATTTGTAGTTAACAGTTGCCTAAAGTATTTCAGGATCCTCGCCGGTGCTACAGAACCTGTGCACTGTGCTTAGCTTCATCGGACTCAGACTTGAGTTAAAAGAACTACGGAGCACTAATGGGTTACTACCCGTGTGTGACATGATGTTAATCCGTTGTTCAAACCTCAAACCATACTCTTCGGCTTGTAGTGGGCGAAATTTGGAGTTAAAAGTTGTCTAAAGTATTTCAAATTCTCGCCGGTGCTACAGAGCCTGTGCACTGTGCTTAGCTTCATCGGACTCAGACTTGAGTTAAAAGAACAACGGAGCACTTATGGGTTACTACCTGTGTGTGACATAATGTTGATCCGTTGTTCAAACCTTAAACTATATTCTTCGGACTCGAATGGACTCGATTCTCTATGCCTGTCTTTAACGCTTGGCTGCAGATGGTGATCATACCCAATTTTGAAATTTCTAAATTGTCTAATACCTATTGTGTGACTTTTGAAAAGGTAGGTTTCTTTGTTAGTTAGTTAGTTAGTTAGTTAGTTAGGTTTTCATCATTGCACTCCGTGCATGTCTAAAGGTGCTCCGAACCTCCCCTCAGTATAAACCCCAGCGTCCGGTGGCCAATAGAACCAGTTCTATTTTGATTAACGAGTCGTTTGATGTGACTGGTGCGTCTCGTATTTTGCTATGCCGATCCAAACTCCCACGTCTGTGATCCTGGCTTGTGGGAGAGCGTGTACAGTTCGGAGGAGCAGATGGATCACCACAGTCTGGTGAGATTGATGCAGGGGAGAGTGACGAGAGGTTATGGCAGATGCTCGAGGCTTAGAGGAAAAGCAAGACTGACGTTTAATCAGAATGCTACTGGCACCATTAGTATCGGAACTCTGCGCTAGCTGCTGAAGATGGGAACGAAGTGCTTATGGGAATGCACCGAGTGCTGTGATGTCGGTTCTTGAATCAAATCAAATCAATCATTATCATGGCTAGCTATGTGGATTCACTGTCCCTAAAGTCCTTCGCCACTCCCACTATTGCATGATCCATAGTTTGACTGTCGGTAGTAATAACAGATCCATCCACCTATCAGCTCTTTCATTTCTATCGACACCCGTGTGTCCAGGAAAGAAATAAGGTTGACTCCACGCACAGCGGACTTCACAACCTCTTTGCGTTTGCATGTGTGCTTCGATGTTTTCCACTGGCATGTCAATTTGTTATTCAGTAAATGTCGTTTTCACTGATTTTACTTACTTTTAAGTTTCCTACAAACTTGTTCCAAAACATGCACGTTTAGATCTGTGTGCATGCCAATTGTTTTAGTGACATTATCATTTGCATCGTCAGCATCATCCAAGCTTCAAGAGCTGACCGAGGCCAGCAAACAGATGACAGATAGACTGATGGAGAACTACTTACAGTGGAGCACGCAGAACGGGGTAAGTGATACTAAAAATAGTAGTAAAAGTAGTAGTAGTAGTAGTAGTAGTAGTAGTAGTAGTAGTAGTAGTAGTAGTAGTAGTAGTAGTAGTAGTAGTAGTAGTAGTAGTAGTAGTAGTAGTAGAGGTAGTAGTAGTAGTAGTAGTAGTAGTAGTAGTAGTAGTAGTAGTAGTAGTAGTAGTAGTAGAGGTAGTAGTAGTAGTAGTGTTGGTGGTTCTGCTCGTACTGGTAGTAATAGAGGTGGTAGTCACAGTGGTAGTAATAGTAACAACAGTAGTAAGGGTGGTGGTTGTGGTCATAGCAGTAGTAGTAGTAGTTGTAGTGGTGGTAGTTCTGCTGGTGCTGGTGATGATGTTGGTAATATTAGAAGTGGTTGTGTCAGTGATGGTGGTAGTAGTAATAATGGTAGTTGTAGTGGTAGTAGTGGTGGTAGTAGTAGTAGTAGTGGTGGTGTTTAGTAGTGGTAGTAACAGCCGTAGCGATGATAGTAGTGGTGGTTGTAGTGTAGTATTAGTGGTGGTAGTAGTGGTGGTTGTAGTGTGGAGGCAGTGATGAAAGTAGTGGTGATTGTAGTGTGGTAGTAGTGATGATAGTAGTGGTGGTTGTAATGTGGTAGTAGTGTGGTAGTAGTGTGGTAGTAGTGTGGTAGTAGTGTGGTAGTAGTGGCGGTTGTAGTGTGATAGTTGTGGTGATAGTAGTGTGGTAGTAGTGATGGTTGTAGTGTGAAAGTAGTGGTGCTAGTAGTGTGGTAGTAGTGATGATAGTAGTGGTGGTTGTAGTATGGTAGTAGTGATGATAGTAGTGGTGGTTGTAGTGTGGTAGTAGTGATGATAGTAGTAGTGGTTGTAGTGTGGTAGTAGTGGTGGTTGTAGTGTGGTAGTAGTGATGATAGTAGTGGTGGTTGTAGTGTGGTAGTAGTGATGATAGTAGTGGTGGTTGTAGTGATGTTAGTAGTGGTGGTTGTAGTGTGGTAGTAGTGGTGGTTGTAGTGGTGGTTGTAGTGTGGTAGTAGTGATGATAATAGTGGTGGTTGTAGTAATGATAGTAGTGGTGGTTGTAGTGTGGTGGTTGTAGTGATGATAGTAGTGGTGGTTATAGTGTGGTAGTAGTGGTGGTAGTAGTGATGATAGTAGTGGTGGTTGTAATGTGGTAGTAGTGATGATAGTAGTGGTGGTTGTAGTGTGGTAGTCTTGATGACAGTAGTGGTGGTTGTAGTGTGGTAGTAGTGGTGGTTGTAGTGTGGTGGTTGTAGTGATGATAGTAGTGGTGGTTGTAGTGTGGTAGTAGTGGTGGTTGTAGTGATGATAGTAGTGGTGGTTGTAGTGATGATAGTAGTGGTGGTTGTAGTGATGATAATAGTGGTGGTTGTAGTGATGATAGTAGTGGTGGTTGTAGTGATGATAGTAGTGGTGGTTGTAGTGATGATAGTAGTGGTGGTTGTAGTGATGATAGTAGTGGTGGTTGTAGTGTGGTAGTATTAATGATAGTAGTGGTGGTAGTAGTGTGGTAGCAGTCTTGGTAGTGGTGTGTATGGGTAGGTGGATAATGTGTGTGTGTGTGTGTGTGTGTGTGTGTGGGCGTCTGTGTGTGGTGAATATTTGTCATCGGTGGACATGCTATAGCGGTATAAATGATACTAACAATGTAGTGCATATGTGTATGTGTGTGTGCGCGCGCGTGTGTATGCGTGTACCTGTATGCGTTTGTGTGCGCTTCTGTTTCTAGGTGTGATACAGAACTATGACACTAGTGTGCAAGCGCGTATGTTTAGGCATGTGTGTATATATGTGTGCGCGTGTCTGTACGTTTGCCTGTCCTCATTTAACCTGTAAATCTGAGCGTCTGCAAACATCATCGTCATCATGTAGCAGGTCCTTTGCAGAACGTTGCTCTCATCACAGTCTGCCTAAAAGAAACTAGGTCTCTCGCCAGTTCTCCCGCCTCATGAACTTTCACACTCAAGGAATTACTTATATCCTGTGCTCATCTTCGTGTTGGCCGGCCCCTGCCCCTCCTTCCTGGTACCATGCCTTCTGCTATAATTTTTTCCAATCCGTCGTGGCGCTTGATATGACAAACAGTCGGCAAACAATTTTTCAAAATTTGTAGCCATGTCCACAATTTAAGAAGCCTAGAGAGAATTATCCAGAAATCAATGGCAAACTACTGGACGTAAATTTACCTAGAAAAACCACAACATCCAGAAAGTGCTGGGGTTGGTTCTGCAACGTCCTGTAAAGGATGCGCAACTAACTTTAGACAGTATTAACACTCTTTGAGCAGCATTATTTTGTCACCACAGTGTAACTGTGTAACATTTGGTTATCTGATATTGCACATGACACAGAATGTACAATCGTTGAAAAAAAAGTACTAAGATTCATATCTTCTTTTTCTTGAGCATTCCGAACCCTTGAGGCTCATTGCTGCAGAAAACATTCCGTCTCCGCTCATCTGCCTGGTTAGCTTTTTCTTTCCAGTTGGTGACACCAAGTGTTTCCAGGTCTGTCTGGACATTATCTCTCCATCGTCTTCTTGGTCTTCCTTGTGGTCTACGAGCATTCATATCGTAAACTAAATATTAATACACATTCGTACGTCTTTCATTTTTATATGTTTCTTTTTCAAATCAGTCTTATTTATTAAACAAACTTTCGCCTGTAGCAAACTGAATTTGGCTTCTGCTTCAGTCTTTCCTTAACATTGAACGTGTATGTATAGACTTCCATCGTATGAGAAGTATATGGTTAACCGCCTTGATCTGTTGCATCTTTAAAATTAAACCAGCGATTCAGCTGGTTGGTGAAATCATGTATTAATAGTATTTCAAAATAATGGTGTTTAAATTAATTTAGATTTTTTTTTGGGGTGACCAATCAATAACCATAATGCCTTTACATTAAAACCCACAAGGGCATAGAAATAATTGGGGAAAATAACAACAAACAAACAAACAAACAAACAAACAAACAAACAATAACAACAAAGAAGGGAGCTCGAGAGTGATTTTAAACAGACTGGGTGGGCGTGAGATTGGCCTGCATGCGTTAGCAAAGGATAAGACAACTTGGCAAGTTGGTTGAAGAGCCTATGCTCCATTGGAGGAAAAAAAGTTGTAGAAGAAGATAAAAAGAATCTGCACTGGATGGATGGTGTGGTCAGTACCACGCCGGATGTTTTTACTTCCCGGGACATTACATGGGTATGTCTGGCAGTCAAGGTCATTTACGAAGAACATATGTTTTGTTGCGGATTCTTTGGTCAAGGGTTAGCTCAGTGGTTCTCAACCTGTGGATGGTTACCCCTTGGAGGTCGCCGGAACCTTAGACGGGGGTGGCATAAGACCATCGGAAAACACACATTCATTGAATTTATGAAGTAGCAACGAAAGTAATTTTATGGTTGGGGGGTCACCACAACACGAGGAACTGTATCAATGGGTCGCCGCATAATAAATGTTAAGAACCGCTGTTTTAGATGAAAATGATTTAAACCGCTTCGTTAGAGGATAAAAAAATGTTTGTGATCTTTGTCAAGCTGTCATTCTGTTTCTTTGATTTGGTAGATTCCAGATGCTAAGTTCGCTCACCCACAAGGAAAAGAGCAATGGCATGAGATCGTTAAGTACGCAGAGAAAGTGGGGGCGGGGCTTATCGTGATTGGCAGTAGAGGACAAGGCAAGCTTAAAAGAACATTCATGGGAAGTGTCAGGTAATCTGATTTTACATTTACGGTCATTGTACACTTCTTTTTTGTTTTACATGACGTTGTAATTTTGATTTGAAACTGAAATTTTGTTCACTATGAACTGGATGCTACCAAGACCCTTCGGGAGCCAGTGAATGGTGTAGAGGTACAACAGATCATCACAGTCTGAATAAGTAGAATGTTACAGCAGGGTATGACCAGGGTATCTGGCTGACATTGAACCCTCAGAGAAAAGGTAAGACAGATACTGGCGCTATCAGAACTGGAACTTTTCGATGGCGGCTGAAGATGGGAACGGAGAGCTTAAAAAATAATATCCCGAGTGGTGTTATTCCTAACTTAGCTCAGTTTAACTCATTTTACATTGTAATCTGGTAATCTGGTAATCCTGGTTTCAGCTTCATAGCAAACAGGTCACCCCACAGTTGCTCCGCTCCTGTGCCAACGAAAAACAAACGCAGCTCACAGTGTCACGCCATGCACTCAACTCAGAAGCTGGGCGACGAAACTACCTTACATTGTAAACTTTGCCATGTCAATTTGTAGTTAAAATTATCACAATAAAGCCAATTCTAGGTTAACATTTTTATTTTACATTGTTTTTCTGTTTCTGTCAAAAGCAAAGTTGAACGTTACGTGTTAACACTGTTTTTAGACACACGCAAACAAATGGACGCTAGGCAGGGGCACTGTTTGGAGCCGAGGCAAATTATTTGCTTCTGCGGGACGGTGGCCAGTGCATTTTTGCTCCATTTGTAGACTGGATATAGTTTCGTCGCCCAGCTTCTAAGTTGAATGCATGGCGTGACACTGTGAGCTGCGGATTTCATTTGAAATGTTTTTTTGTCTGTGACCAACGTGGTGGTGTGAATTGTAGATTCAGAAAATGGCACGATGCTTGTTGTCGCAATGTTGGTGGTGCCCGTATGTGATTAAAATTGATCGCTTGGGAAACTGCTGATCTACTGGTGACTTCTGCTACCATCAATGATGAACATAGAAATGATGAACATGAACAGCATTTCTAATGTCGGACTGTTTGTGTTAGCCCTTCGGATGGCTACCATATGCTTTAGTGCGTGTGTATGCTAGGTATGCTGAGACTGCAGTCTGTCAGTCTTTCCACAAGGGACTGTGATAACACTGTGGTTTTCGTTGGCACAGGAGCGGGGGGAAAGATGCAGTAACCCGTTTGCTATGAAGCTGAAACTAAGACTACTAGACTACCAGACATATACACACACACACTCTCACACACACAAACATTCATATATGTACAGAGTCGTCTTAAAAGCTTCATGGGCCTCTTGGGAAAAGCATTGTGCTGGTGTTCTTACAACAACCACTCAAATGAAAGAATGACATTTGTATTCATGGCAAGTCACTTGACATACACAGATTAACACAGGCTCTGTCTGTTTTTAGGGCACCCAAGCAGTGCCCAGCTGGCCCATGCGTTAAAGCGGCCCTGTACATACATCCCCTCGTACAACAACAGAATAGTGATGCAGTGGATTCCACGCCACTCCAGCACACCAGGTAATGACAGAGCTGACAGACTGGCAAAGAAAGGAGCAACACAAGAACAACCACCTACAGCGACAACCCTACAGACAGCAAAAACACTAATAAAAGCTATAAACAAAGAGACTTGGCTGAACAGATGGGCCATGGGAGATACTAGAAGAGAGATTTATAGACACATGGCTAGCCCTAATCCTAATGACAGCATTAACCATCTAACAAAAAGGGACCAGGCCACCATCTTCTGACTCAAAACACAACATACTCCACTCAATGGACACCTAAACAGAATACAGACACAACACTCCCCAGAGTGCCAGCTATGTAATTACCCCTAAGAAACTGTTGACCATCATCTCTTTGAGTGCCCAACACTCATGGAGACTAGAAGAATGCTACTCCCTCCTAGACCAGACAAGTGGAACACCTTGGACTGAGGAAAAGAACAGATTGTGAAAACATGTAAATTCCACTACATGGCATTGGGCCAAAGGGCGAAAGCTCATGCGCCGCTGGATCAATAACAACAACAACAACAGCCCTGTACTTGACAATCAAAGAGGATCCTAGAGACTGAATTAATTAAATAAAAATGGTTTATCTCTCAGATTTTGAACAATTTCTTGTCAGCATTACATCTTGATAATTTTCATTTTGCTTTTATTTCCATAGCGACAGTGTCTTGCACCACTCACCTGTTCCTGTTTTGGTGTGTAGGAAAAAGGAGGACAACCCTATACAACCAAGTCATTGAAAGACAGAGTTATGATCCCTGAGCCTGGCACCACTCTTGTCACAGACAAGCTTGCAGCAGAACCTCACATGATATCACATTCTATTGTCTCTTGCAGAATAATCGTTAACTTGCACTGTGAGTGATAGATTTTGGATGGCTTGTTCTTGGTAGACATTGTTGTTAACTTGCACTGTGAGTGATAGATTTTGGATGGCTTGTTCTTGGTAGACATTGTTGTTAACTTGCACTGTGAGTGATAGATTTTGGATGGCTTGTTCTTAATAGACATTGTTGTTAACTTGCACAGATGGGGTGACAGATGTTGCATCGCTTTTATATACCTTGGCAGACAACTTGCACTGGTGGGGGTTGGGTGTGGGGGGGGGGGGGGACAGATGTTGGATGGCTTATATATACCTTGGTAGACATGGTGGATGTTAACGTACACTCGGAGTGATAGGTGTTGTACTTTTTTTTTAAAGACATGGGTTAACTTGCACTGGGATTGATAAGTGTTGGATAGTTGGTACCTTGATATATATTGTTGTTAACTTGCACCGGGAGTGGTAAGTGTGGGATTGTTTGTACCTTGATATACATTGTTGTTAACTTGCACTGGAAGTGATAAGTGTTGGATGGTTGGTACCTTGATAGACATTGTTGTTAACTTGCACTGGAAGTGATAAGTGTTGGATAGTTTGTACCTTGATGTACATTGTTGTTAACTTGCACTGGGAGTGGTAAGTGTTGGATGGTTTGTACCTTGATATACACTGTTGTTAACTTGCACAGGCAGTGATAGGTGTTGTACCTTTTTAGACATGGCGTTAACTTGCACTGGGAATGATAGGTGTTGGATGGTTTTTACTTTGGTAGACACTGTTGTTACCTTGCAATGGGAGTGATAGGTGTTGTACCATTTTAGATGTGGAGTTAACTTGCATTGGGAGTTGTATGTGTTGGATGGTTTGTATCTTGGTAAACATTTCTGTTAACTTGCATTGTGAGTAATGGGTGTTGGAAAGTTAGATATTTTACAGTGAGAGAGACATTTATTTGGTCTGGTCTTTTGCTGAAATAGTTTTTACCTCACAAGAAGAGGGCCAACTTTGTTTTTAATTTTTTTAACTTTTGAAAATATAAACTGTTGTAATGTTGCGATAAGAAATAGTCCTTAACTTGCACTGGGAGTTGCAGATAAATAAATAAGATTCTAAAATGAATTACCATCGTTAGCTGAGGTATCACAGTAGTTAACTTACACTAAGTGTAAAAGGTTTTGGATGGCTGGCACCATATGCAAAAATATTTGTTAAATGGCACTAAGAAAAACAGGTGATTTAATGTTTGGAATGTAAGAGTGCAGTGTATGAGTTAAATACCATTTCTTTTAACACCTGGGAGTTCAGAGAGCCCAACACATTAAACGGATATATTCCAAGGTGGGGATTAAAACCTAGAAACACCATGTTCATTCTATAGGCAGAGTTCAAAAGATAACTGTTGAGATGTATCAGAAGATGCATGAATACAATTAAAAGCAAAGGGCCAATTCATACCATTTAGGAATCATGCATATCATATTAGATGCAACAGAGAAACTGCTAAATACCAATCTTGGCATACAGCATGTGGTAATGCTGACGGATGCAAAATCAGTACTTGAAGCACTCCAGTCTAGGAAACTACCAGAATTGCAAACACTGCTAACACAACTTAGCCTTCAGCAAAGAGTTGTAATGCAGTGGATACCATCACATTGTGGAGTGCTTGGAAATGAGAAAGCTGATCAACTGGCAGGAGAAGGTGCGACAAACGTGCAGCCGGATGTACCAGTCACACACCACCAAAAGAAAAGAATCATTAAATCAATCAGGAAACCACCAGCCCCAGCACAAGACGACTATTTTATTATGGACAGATCAGAACAAGTCATTATCCTTCGCCTCAGCACAGGGCACAATCGATTACGTAACCACATGTACACAAAATTCAAGATAAGCGTATCAGCCATGTGCACCTGTGGAAAGGTGCCCCAGACAGCAGAGCATGTACTCCAGGACTGCACCAAATTTGACACATTAAAACAAACCTTTTGGCCAGAAAGAACAACAGGGGAACGTACACTCTATGGACAACTGAATGAATTAACAACAACAGTGAAATTTATACAAGAGACAAAAATGCTGATATAGACAACTTATTTCAGGCGAACGAAAGAAGAAGAAGATATTAGATGAATCTAATTAGGCCAATCAATACTTGATGGGAGGTGTGGTTTTCATCATGTAAACCAATGGTCTCCAAACTGGTGGGCAACAGGACCACCCCTGCCCCTGTACAACATTAGACCAAAAATAGCAGGTATCATCAAGACAAAACACTTCAACCATCACAATGATATTGGGGCACTAAATTACCAGTTGTTGGTGATTGTTTCTTTTGTTTTTTGACACTGTAAATTATGTGCATGTTTGTCTCCAAATTCTTATTAACAGTCATCACCATGTGCTCTGTCAACTGGCCTGGGTACTCATACGTCTCCACCGATCACGATCCCTGGTTGCTTGGAAAATCTCTTGATGATATCCCTCCATGCCATCGTTTCAGCCGATCCATCATCACCTCTCTTGGTCTGCCTTGACCCCTTTCCCTACTGATCTTTCCAGTTGTCATGGTGTTCTCTAATGTCTCTCTTCTCATTATGTGGCCAAAAAACAGTGTTTTTTTTTTATTGTGTATAAAGAGACCTACTTTCATTAGCTTCTTTCAAGCAACCGTTGTTAGTTACTCTGGCCGTCTCAGAAACCACATCTCTGCTGCTTCCAAATTCTTCCTGATTTGTTCACTGACTTTCCAAG
Source organism: Candidula unifasciata (assembly GCA_905116865.2). Taxonomy (NCBI): domain Eukaryota; kingdom Metazoa; phylum Mollusca; class Gastropoda; order Stylommatophora; family Geomitridae; genus Candidula; species Candidula unifasciata. The sequence continues at coordinate 248,129 of CAJHNH020000033.1, forward strand.
ATTCCATGATTATTAACAGTTCTAGGGATTTTTCTTGTTGTCCTCCTCTTTCTAATCACATACTGTTATGTTACAAGTGTGGGGAGCCGTGGGAGGTTTTATGATTTACTCAAGGTGGGGACCACCTGTAAAAGTTTGGAGACCACTGATGTGGACCATCTTTATCTCCCCAGATATTTCCATGTACCAACTTTAGTCTGGGTCAACGTCACAACCCTGGTGATTGAATAAAATTTGTGTCCAGATTCAAATGTATGAGTGCTGTTAGATACCTTAAAGACAACAATATGCACACAAACTCTGCAATCTGTTGCAACTGTACTTGTGTTAATCTGTTGTAGATTGTAGAATATGCACATGCAATCATTTCGTTGCAAATAATTTATCATGTGTAGTTGATGTTAATTTAGTGTGGTACTTTATTGTGTATGTATCCTTTATCGCCCAGTTTGACTTTATGTTGTGTCAGTAAATAATCTGTATGGTATAAGAGCATAATGCCACTTTTGAGGCATCAAAATATTAACATGCACATTTAAAAAAAAAAGCTGATAAATGCCCTATTCAAACCAGTGCTGTGCTATTAATGCCAGACATGGACAGTGCTAGAAAGACATACATGCAAAATTACAACATGAGAGATGATGAAATGTAGAAGAGATGTGGCAGCAGAAACAAGATAAGACAGAATCAAAAAGGTTGAACTAAGAACAATGATAGGCACAGTACCGGTGAGTGATTTGATAGAACATAAAAGAATCAAATGGTTTTGAACAAAACCAGCATGTACTGAAAGAAAACGTAAGGACACGTCAAGAGGCCGACCAAGAAAGAGACAGGTAGAGGGACTAAAAGAGACTCTACAGAAATGTAATATGTGAGGTTTGAACAACGGATCAACATCATGGCACATGGGGAGTAACCAATAAGTGCTCCTTTCTTCTTCTAACTCAAGTCTGAGTCCGAAGAAGCTCAGCACAATGCACAGGCTCTGTAGCACCGGCGAGGATCCTGAAATACTTTGGGTGGATTTTTAACTCTAAATTTTGCCCCGGCAGTGCCGTTAGGCTACTCTTTTCGATTTCCAACTGCCAAGGGATATTTGTTTTTAACGTGCACAACAATACACCCGGGCATCAGATCTCACTTGAAGTCCAAGTTCACATAACAAAATCCCAGTGCTCACCAGGGATTGAACCCATAACCTCCAGCACTCAAGGTGAACACCATGCCTCGAGACCACGCAGCCCCTTAAAAAAATGATATCAACACCATATGACATTAACACAGGCTATGCAATTCGCAAAAAACTAAATTTATTTCCTGTCTGTGACATTTTACGAATGAAAGAACAAATTAATTTTATTCCAGGGGGTCATAAATTCGATATAGAGGCCCATCTTACATTCAGCCTTTCCAGATACTTATCTTTAATACATCAGTTGTATTTTATCAGTAAATCCGGTTAGTTTATATAAAAATATATAATATGAATATGAAGGAAAAAACATAAAACCATGGATGGTAAATGCCTGCAGCTACACACACACACCCATTCACACATTCACTCACTCACACACACACACACCCATTCACACATTCACTCACTCACACACACATATTCATACATAAAAAATACATTCATACATACATACAAAAACAAATACACGCAAAATGCATATATATGCACACTCACTTACATACTACACACATTCATATGAGACTGTATGTATCATACGGATACATACAGTCTCATATATACCCACACATATACTCTCATACATGGATACATACATAAACATACCCAAACATTCATACATTAACTTGCATACACGCACAATCATAAATAAACAATCACGCTCACTGGAACACACACGCACGCACGCATGCACACACATTCACATACTGTTACATACAAATTCATACACACATATACAGACAAACATGCATACATGTACACACTCTCATGCATACACATACATGTACCAATACTCATGCATACCCACCCATGGATATACACTCAATTCCCAAACACCTATACGCACACGCATCATCTCGTACATACTCAATCATACACACACATATACAGAAATGCACGTTTATAGACACACAAAAATGCACCCATTCATACATCCAGCACACACACACACACACACACACACACACAAACACACACACACACAAACACACACACACACACACACAAACACACACACACACACACACATATTCTCATGCATACACATGCATTCATACATAAATAAGCACACCTACCCATGCATAAATACACAAACATAACTCACAATCATAGATATTCACACATACATATATACATGTGTACTTATGTACAAATATATATGTATGTGCACATACACACCCAGGAAGTAAAGGCGGCCGACATGATGCTGACCACATAACCCATCTTGTGCCGTTGGTCTATAAAATATAGGTCTAACCCTTTATGCCCTAAACGTCTAAAGTCGTGGAAAATTGTCCTTTTTTTTTCTTTTTTACTTACAGGCACATATTTAGGTGTTTGTGTAAATGCTGTAGCCGCAGACTGTGCTGGTTAGGACATTATTTTTGCCACCTAATGAAAAACCCATCAACCTCACTGAGGATTCAAACAGGGATCTCCCACATGGCAGCCCAGTGTTCTAATTATTTGGCCAACCACTCCTCATTATTACTGATACTATAATATTTATTTTCACACCATATAGTCTTCATTCAAATAATTACAGTAAAGTGATGTTGATAAACCATGCTTGAAAGCTCCATCTCTGTCATTTTATGACGCAGAAAATATTGGGCTATGATTCCTTGTGCGATTTAACATCCAACACATTTAAGTCTAATATTGTTTCATTTACGGCTCTTGTCATTCATGTCTTTTTATGGCTAGTATTTATTTCCGCTGGTCACACACGTGTCAGAGATTTAACTAGTCAGACAGATATGTGATTTCTGTCAGACTCTTGTATCTCAGTTTTTCTCGTAACAAGATATTTATGTGGGATAATCTATTAAAGGTGGCTTGGAAAAGTTGGTGATGGATGGTGCAGTTTGTGGGAAGCGAGGAAGGGGTTCACCTTTGTGAAGATGGATACAAAACATTGAAGATGTATTCACTTTTAAAGCACATGGGGCTGGAGAGCTGGCTAGGGAGAGGGATGCTTTCAGGCGTGCCGTGAAGAGAGGGACGTTCTGTAGAGGACTTGCTGATTTATGATGAATCTATAATAATCTCTCGCACGCATCTGGTCAATCACATTCGCCAACTGAAGCTCTTATCATCATCAGGTACCTTGTCAACTGGCATAGGCGATCATGACTCTCCACAATCCACCATTTCCTGCAGCATGTATCAGTTTGTGTGCCGACACACCTCCATGTCATGCAACAAGACTGTCAAGAATCTTCTCTCGTTGTCTTTCTCAATCCCTCCCTCCACAGATCTTTTCAGTGGTCACAACATGTTCCCTTTTCCCTCTTCTTATATCATGGCCGAAAAATGATGACTGTCTCCTTCTGATGTCTGTGATAAGTTGTCTTCGGGCATCTACCTCTTAAAAAAAAACTCTTGGTTGCTCTTTTTGGCTGTCCAAGGTATTTTAAGCATTCTCTGAGGCCTCAAGAAATTGTTTGGCCTGCCTACCGATTGTCCAGAACTCACAGCCATATGTTAAAGCTGGATGTATGTAGCAAGCAAGAATTCTTTATATATATATATATATATATATATATATATATATATATATATATATATATATATATATATATATATATATATATATATATATATATATATATATATATCTTTTATACAAGCTCTAGTATATGTTCCTAACTCTGCCGTGGTTCGAGCTTGTTATTTGTAGAAAACATATTATTTTTATTGATTTTGGTAGTGAGTGTGTTGTGGGGGAGAGGGGGGAGGGGGGGGGGGGAGATATAGTTTGCCCACCCTTTATCTAGACACTGCTCTACTTCGGCCCCTAGTTATGGAACTGTGTTTAATTTTGATTCAAACAAGGGAAATAGCTAAGTTATTTACATTCCATGTTGTTGTATGTACGGTTATTTCCCTTAAATGAGATAACATGTACACTGTACATCAGTGCTCCCAAGGCTGCCATTGCAACTCGTTCCATGTGCCCTGCTTGGCTCACGTGTTCTATGCTGTTGATGCCTGCTGAAAAAAAAGTAGCCCTAAAGTAGGAACAAATATTATATCACAGCAGGGTACTTCAAGGTAATATGTGGAGTCTGGTTTCTCTGTTATAACTTTCAATTTTTCGTTATTTGAAGCCGAACCCTGGCTTTTGCCAGGGGCCCTTAATTTACCAGGGCCTGAAGTATTGCCTAACGGCTGAAAGAGGTTTCTGGGACTTTTCCACGGGTGATCCTCATCCGCATGGTGGCACTTTGCGTCACCGAGTGTTTATCGCTTGTGTGATGTCCTGGTGGGGTACAACAAGAGAAAGAGAGTGAAAGAGAGAGAGAGAGAGAGAGAGAGAGAGAGAGAGAGAGAGAGAGAGAGAGAGAGAGAGAGAGAGAGAGAGAGTTATCACTTTCTTATCTGCATCCCTTTTTCAGTACCAAACAGTTATTAATTTGACTCTTTCTACTTGAGCTAATTATTATTTGTAATAATTTAAACTAGATATTTATTGTCATATAATGCATTTTTTCAACAGTACCATAAAAGTAACATTATTTTTACACTAGAAAAGTACATTCTCAAAACAACTACGGGAAAACCAAGACTTAAGTGTATTAATTAAATTAATAATGTTTAAAAAATATAATTACTGTAATCTTGAACACTGTCCGTTCTTACAGACTTTCATATGTTTGTTGTGTGTTCACGTGTGTTGTAAAAAAAAAGTAAAGGACCCTTTTCCACGCCATCAGGCGCATAGGGCATATAGGGCTAGACCTATATTTTTATAGACCAATCGGCACAAGATGGGTGATGTGGTCAGCATCACGCTGGCCGCCTTTACTTTCTGCGGACTGCACCCACTCAAGGCTGGGTAGACCTGGGAGTCAAGGCAATTTTTCACGTGTGTTGAGGTAAACAAAAAATTTTTGCTCGAATGTCAAATGAAATGTGCCACCTGTGTGTTGTTTCTCGCAAAATTATGTATTGTAATAATCATTTGATATTCTGCACGAAGAAAACACACATTCTTGCTCAACTTTGAAAGAATAAACATTGACAAGAACATTAATTTGTTGATCGATTGTATGTTATAGTTCAAAGTTCTTTGTCTTGTATTTATTATGAGAAAAAAAAAAAAAACATTCAGAATTGTTACTGTTACATCGTCTTTACTCACACAGGAGTACAGGTTCACAAGGTAGGTGCCCCTATTATATCTTCTTTGGAGGTTAAATAGGGTATCTGAGATTTACTCAGTTTGTTCTGTCATCTAAATTGAGATTCTGTAACTTCAAGGTGTTGAACCTTAAAGTAGGAGGGAACCCAGCGGATAAAATCAAAAGACAAACCCCACAGATTATTCCAATCTTCATGTTGAAGTAAATTCTGTTTTTGTTTATTACCAAAGTTGGTGACCTTTCCTGTATTTATTTAAAGATAATTTAAGGACTTGCTTTAGTGTCTTTTATCTAAGCTCATCTTTGTTCCAGAATCTGCATAAATGTAAAGTTGTTTTATATGTATTTTTCATTACTAAGTTTAATACCTTCAAGCTGTGGAATTTGTTAGATAAATTGCGTCCTTAAACAAAATATTTAGTTACTAAAACTCAGTGACCATTCCAGTTTTTATATAAAGATAGATTGAAATGTTTTGCAATATTTTTTTACAAAAATTGTGTGACTGTTTCAGTTTTTGTGTGTGTGGGGGTGGGGGGGGGGGGGGGGGGGGCTTTTCAGCAAAGTAAGTGTCAGTTTATCGAAATGTATATTCTATCTCTCCCAGGTCGACCTAGCCTTGAGTGTATACCGGATACAGTCCAGGAAGTAAAGGCCGCTGGCGTGATGCTGACAACATCACCCATCTTGTGCCGAGTGGTCTATAAAAATATAGGTCTAGCCCTATATGCCCTATACGCCAAAAAGCTTGGAAAAAAGACTTTTACTTACTTTACTATGCTATCTCTGGTCACATCAGCCTAATGTGGTCACATCAGCCTAATGTGGTCACATCAGTCTAATGTGGTCACGCCAGCCTAATGTGGTCACATCAGCCTAATGTGGTCACATCAGCATAATGTGGTCACATCAGCCTAATTTGGTCACATCAGCCTAATTTGGTCACATCAGTCTAAGGTGGTTACATCAGCCTAATGTGGTCACATGAGTGGATACCAGGAAAAGTGAGAAAAAAAAAAGTAAAAACAAAAAAAGCTGACATAATACTGACCATATCATTCAATGAATGCCAGCTAGTTACAAAAAAAAAAAAATTTGGAAAGCACCATGTTCCCAAAGATAGGGATAAAATGAAAGTTATGAATGCACCACTCAATACAACGTTATCCCTGTGTAGGTTTCAGAGCCCCATTTATGGAGTTCGGGGAGGGGGGGGGGAATATACCTGATGCTTCCCTATTAAGCATGTAATTAGAGCTGACCAATTAGGTGTCTCCTTGGAAGTGCAGCAGCCTCAGAGGCAAAAGACCAACGGTTTGCATACAGATAAGCCAGGTCGGTAGAAAAAAAAGGATGTGCCTGCAAAACTCAAGTTCTGAAACAAGAATAAATTTCAGAAGTGGACGAACAAGCTGAACTTTCTGCTGGCATTTACAGCCAGTGGTCATGAAGAAGAATAATACAGTGTAATACACAGGAAAACAAAATTACCATTATCTTTTTTTATTACTCTGTGTTTGTTTTACAGAAACAGTCACACATATAAACATTTATTACATTGACAGAAAGCATATTCACATTAGTTCACTCTCGTGCAGCCCACTTCAATAAGTCCAACACTGTTTTTCTTGCATTCTTTTTTTGCCTCTTTAAAACCTTGCTGTGGCATTAGTTTTTTTTAATAACCGGGATCCTTAGCCTGATCTAGACTAAAACTGGTACTAGAAAATTTCTTGGAGGCAAAAGAGGCTATGGTTACCTTTATTACAACACAAATAAGCTGTTTATATGGTACAATATAGAGCAAGCATCATGTACACAAAGCTCTATGTTACGTGAGTGTGAACAGATGTGCTATAATTTACAAAAAAGAACTACAGCATATTTATCTAGTCAATCATATAAATATATAGATATTCGATCTTCTCCAGTTTGGGAGCAATTTTCACATCCGACGGAAAACTGGACAGAGAAATAAGCTCGAGATATGCCAAAGCTAATCAAGTAATGGGCTAACTATCTCCAAGGTTAACACATACAATGTACTAAAGTGAATATTTTAAGAACTATTTTTTTGGCCAACACTATGCTATTAGTGCCAAACGTGGACATTTACATCCTCCAATGAACGTAAAATTGTGACAACAGAGATTAAATGCCGTAGAAAAGCTGCAGTAGATTCAAGGAAAGACAGAATACGAAATCACGAAATTTATCACTAAAATCTATCTATCTCTATCTTCTTATAACCTACCAGGACATCACACAAGCGATAAACACCCAATGACACAAAGTGCCACAATGTGGATGAGGATCACCCGTGGAGAGGTCCCAGAAACCGCGTTCAGCCATTAGACCATATTTATGGCCGGGCTATATTGCGGCCCTAGGCAAGAGCCAGAGTAGGGCTTCAAATAACCAACAATTGCATCCCTCAAAGGGATGACAAGATGTGATATAGTTTCGTATAAAAATATGTCTGTCAGTTCCTCAAGCCACCTTTAATTTCCAGGATTCACCTGGTACCAAGTTTAGTCTGTGTCAACTTGGGAGCCAAATTATTTTTGGGGGAGAAATAAAATTGAATCTATGTGGTTGAATACAGTAACTCAGTGACTCGATGAGAATGCTCAGGAAGATAGAGAAGGGCTCTGTCCGAAGGCAGTGGTTGGCGGCTCTACAGAATTCACGGCTGACAAGGATTAGTTTTATTTTCGTGCCAGGACATGTGGGGGTACAAGGAAATAAGCAAGCTGATCCGCTTGCAGGTAAGGCTACTGTGAAAGCCGGTCAAGCCATGGACCAGGCTGATATACTGAATGCTCCAAGAGAGTTAAGACGTTTGCGTGAACCAACTGAGAACTGTGAATCTGCAACCATGGTCAGACTGCAAGAACAACATGTTAAACGGGGTGTCACCAAACAAGAACACTACGTGGGTAGTCAAAGAAGAAGAATAAACCAACAAAGAACTGGTGTCGTTAGCCGCTACACCCTGCGGGATTTGCTGAGGAGGTGATCTGAGCACTTATGGACTGAGTGATTTGACGTGCAATGAGGATAATCTGTCGACTAACTAACTAGCTAACTTGAACACATAACCTTTAGAGCGGCAGGTGAAGTGTCTAGCCCCTAAACCACTGTGGCTGCCATTGTTTGTATGACTGTTTTTCTAACCTGTTTGCTACCCGATGGGTTGCTTCTCCTTCAAGTTAAGGAACTGCACTAGATGACATGCCAACAGAACACATCTCAGATGTCCCTTGCAAACTCAAAGAAATTCCCATAATGGCTACAGCAAGAAATTGGCCAAGCTTATGTTGCAGTCATGTTTGGGAAAGAATCTATAAATCTTCTTCTTTTCTTTACTCCTGGAAATCCTCGCGGCATCAGGACAGGAAGAGATCTCTGGAGCGGGTCTTTTTTTTATCATCATATAAAGTACTTTACAGTGTCTCTTATATTTTTGCAGTCCATTTTTTACGGGGTAACGTAGTCGACCTCTGGCTCTGCTACTGCTGTACCTGTATAATATTGTTCTCTTTGGTGCCCTCTCTGTTGCCAGTTCGGTTACATGGCCAAACCATTTTATTTTTTGTCTGCCTTTAAAGTTCAGCATTGGTTCTGTGTGTGGTTCTCTTTCTGATATCATCGTTCCTAAGTCGATCTATCCTTGTTTCCCCTAGCACACAAATAAACATTTCATTTCTGCTGTAATTATCTTCCTTCCGTCTTCTGAAGACATAGTGTCCATGTTTGATATTAATAGAATAGCTTTGGTAGGAATATTGTGTTGAACAGTGTTCTTTTAGTGTTCCTATTCACATGCTTGCATTGCAAATTCGTGCCATTTGACTGACTGACTTTTAATCCCACCAAGGCATCACACAAGAGGTAAACACCTGGTGACATAAAGTGTCACCATGCGGATGCGGATCACCCGTGAAGAGGTCCCAGAAACCCCTTTCAGCCGTTAGGCCATATATATAGCTAGACCATATCTATGCCCCGTCTATATTCAGAACCCCCAGCAGAAGCCAGGGTGGGCTCCGTGAAACCAAAAAATTGCATTCCACATGGGGACGACTGTTTACTTATAGTGCCATTTGGCCACAGAAGACTGGAATGGAGCAAAGCCAGAAAGAAAACTGCTGATAGAGACGTCCCGCGACCTCTCTGTCTAACCTCTACACCCTAAGGTAGAAGAGGAGCGACTAAGTAAGTAAGTAAGTAAGCCATTTGGCCTTAAACTTGACTGGCTTTAGCTTTATTGCATCTATCTTACATTTCTGTATTAATTCTTCCGTCTTCTAAAAAAATTATCCCCAGGTGTGTAAATTCGCCTGCTACAACTCGTGTTTGTCTATATATATATATATATATATATATATATATATATATATATATATATATATATATATATATATATATATATATATATATATACACACACACACACACACATATAGAGCGTGTGTGCATGTGCGTGGCCAGTTTCTCCCCTTCGAAACACTTCAGGATGCAAGACTGACATCCAGCTACTCCTTTGATGAGTCACTAAATGGATGCAAATCCAATTGAAGCATAACCCAGAAACTAAGTTCAACCCTATAAAAGAGCGGATGGTTTTTAAATAACAGGTCATTGTGCTACAAAATGTTGCAGTATTTGGCACTCCTTTGATTCATTCCCCAAAATGGCGGCATGTCACATTTTGGCCATAAAATATCCAAACATATCCGAACGACTGTGTTCGCGTATATCTAAAATACGGACTTTCTGCCAACGAACAAATCGCGGAAAAACTATGATTACTTGACAACCAATATCAACATTTGCACACGGTACTAGTAGCAGACGATAAATACCGACCGTTGACAAAAATTTCGAGCGTTTCTGCAGACGACGATACTAGCAGACGATATTAGCGACCGTTGACCAATTTCGAGACATTACAGACGATGAAAGCCGATTAGCAATACTGTGTTCTTCCGATTGGAGCGGTAGATGTCAGACTTGTCGGCATGCGCCAAACGCGATTAAACTCATCGCCGAGCGTATCTAGGTGCCTGGGACTCACGAGTACAGTAATTGGAGGAAGTTGCAGGAGATGTGGTAGCTTCCACTCGTGAGTCCCAGCCATCTAGTTTAGCCCCCATCCGCGTAGCGGCGCGGGGGATACGCTCGGCAGTGAGGCACAATCGCAGAAGCAGATCGGCAAGCACCGTATCGGCGAGACCCTGTCAGAGCATTTGTTTCGTTATCCAGAGCCGCCACAAATATTTTTAATAGAACTGACCCACATTCCGATATTTTTGGATATTTTATGGCAAGAAATTGGCCAATTTAGCTCTCTTTCGAACGCCATCACATTAAAGCCGCCATTTTGGGGAACGATTCAAAGAAGAGCCCAGTATTTTAATTTATGATTTAAACATTTCCAAAGGAATGAGGCATGAACTAGGTTTCAAGAAAGACGGGTAAAAATTACACATTATCTTTCAAAAGTAATTTTTAAAATATCTAAAAACTTTTTTTAAAATTCACATTTATCAATTCCATTGTGTAATAATTTGATGACAAAAAATATAATGTTTTATGCAGTGTTAATTCCGTCTGCAAGTTATTACTGGAACGGGTGAGTTGTGAACAACGTAGTCGCTAACGCTACCCAGAAACGCTCGCTTTATTTTGCTCAAACCTCTAGTTCCGGTAACTATCATGGTGGCACCCTCTTCTGCTGCGGCTTTCACTATTGCTTCTCCTGGTTTGCCGGATCCTTTTCGGATTTTTCCATTGATCTGAAACAATTAACAATAATTAGCAATGTCTAACAATGTACAACATCGTGTAAAATTGCTGTTTTAAAATAAATTAATTTGAAAAAAATTAAATTAAGAACAGTTAGTAATACCTCATCATCACCAGAACCATGAGCATCATCCCCTAACACTGGGTGTCGCTGGGTCACCAGTTGCCGTTGACTGTCTGATAAGATCGATCCACCTTTGGCGGTAAGATGCGATGGACTTCATGGTTGCATGCCTTAGGCCTGTTCAGTCAGTCAAGTTCTGTCTCCAGGTCTTTCTTGGTTTGCCTCTTTTCTTCTTCCTCTCGACTGAGCACTGCAGTATTGTTTTTGAGAGGCCGTTAGATCGTATTACATGTCCATACCATTGAATTTTCTGCCTTTTAACTGCAGTTAAAAGAGGTTCATTGTTGCCAAAGTGCTGGATAATTAAACGACAAACCTCTTCATTTGTGATGTAGTCTCTGTTTGATATGGAAAGAATTTTTCTGAAAGATTGCATTTCCAATTCTTGAATCTTCTTTTGAGTTCAGCTTTTATGGTGCATGTTTCACAGCCATATGTGAATGTATTAATAGCTATTTATCCCAGCAGTTGAGGTAATACTTGGAGAAATAAAAAAAAAAAATAAAAAAAAAAAACACAATATAGACTGAGAAAAAGCCACTGTAAACGGTACTATTACTTGTGCTGCATGATAAAAATCTCATCAAAATATGAGGAGAAATAAAAGAAGATAACAGAGCATAAGATGCATGAATATATTCTTCACATATTAAATCTTGATTAATAAGTGGCCCTAACTGAATTAAAAAAGAGGGTATAAACTGCCTGATTAACCAACAACAACTGTCTGGGAATGATTTTGAAAACACGTAATACACAGCTGTAAAAAAATTATAAAACATGTTTTTTGGTAATATAATGAGAATCAAATATTTTAAGGATGCAATTTTAGAAAGATTATCAAAATATTTTTTAGTACAACTGATATCCTAATCATAGTCCAAAAATTGGTATAGAACGTAATATTTGAAACAATAATCATCATCATAATCATCAGGTGCCTTGCCGACCCACAATCCACGATCTCCTGCAGCATGTATCAGTTCGTGTGCTGACACACCTTTATGCCATGCAACAAGACTGTCAAGAATCTTTTCCCTTCTTCTCGTCCTCTATCCCTCTTTCCATAGATCTTTCCAGTGGTCACAACATGTTCTATTTTCCCTTTTCTCATAACATGGCGGAAAAATGATGACTGTCTCCTTCTGATGTCTGTGATAAGTTGTCTTCTGGCTCCTGCCTCTTTCAAAACCTCTTGGTTGCTCTTTTTAGCTGTCCAATGTATTTTAAGCATTCTTCTGTAAAACCACATCTCAGAGGCCTCAAGAAATTGTTTGGCCTGCCTACCGATTGTCCAGGACTCACAGCCATATGTCAAAACTTGATGTATGTAGCAAGATATGTATATTTTTAAAACCTTTAATAATAGAGATATATTGCACAAGATGTTCTTCATTTTATAAAATGCAGTGTTTTTTTTTTTTTTTTTTTTGGGCCTCTTCTATTCTGTTTCTTATCTCGGTTATGCATCTTCCATCCGATGTTAGGGGTCATTTGAAAATAGTCTGGCAAGAAGTAGACAACGAATCAGGTGGGAGGGTCAAGACATAGATGTTGACAACAACGGTCCTGAAATCCCATACTATAAATGTGGAAGACTTTGTTAACGCGACCGGGTCTAACTGGCGAGCTCGCCGAGATTTGGACTGGGCTAATTACTCCTAGACTAATGAAAGTAAATTTATTAAATTTAACTTTAACTCTTCTGCCAGTATATTCTAAATTCAAATTAGTAATTTATACTTGGGGAGAGAGTACAGAGTAATAAATAACTTTTTACTAAAATAAATAAATGGATAGTATCATGTCTTATCATTGATCACTTAATAACCAATGATTATTGTTTATTTAGTAAATTTTAATGTTGATTATTATATTTGCTTGCATGTTTCATAATTTGATATAGATTGTAGAGCATTATATGTTGACATCATATCATTGATACTTATGCTTAGTGACTGAATGTAAAATCACATACTATCATTTACCAGTGTAATCCTCTGTGCTGCTAAAATATTCTAAAAGCTGACAGTCTGGTAGGTCACTTTGATTTATTTACATCTTTGTGCGGCTGTCATAGGCTACTCTTTTGCCCAGTTTACCTTGCTCTGATATATTCTTCTAATCTGAACTCAGGGTAGTATTATATTTATCTCTAGATAGATCTAATAGATAGAATGGACTTACGCACCGAGTTCCAGAAAGATGTAAGGAAGTTCGGGATAGCTGAGGGCAGAGTGGGAGTACAGTTAGAATCATTTGTTAAAGGCCATATGTATACTTTCGATTACATGAGTGCCCGTAATCGTAATGCTGCAGAGAAGAAGCGAAAGTTGGAGAAAGAAGAATATGACTCGATGCTTGCCCGTCATGCAGCGGAGAGGAAAGAAGAAGAGAGAATGCGGCAACTTGAAGAAGAAGAAGATGCTAGACAGTTGCGACTCGAAGAGGAGGCAGCTGTTGAAAGAATGAGGCGTTTTCAAGAAAAGCTGCGTAACTATCGGCCACTTAGGCAGACGAAGAGAGAACTGCAGTTAGACACAGGGAACGGTGAGAACACTATTAGGGTAGTTGAGGGAACTGACAACTCCCATACTGACACTCTGGTAGAAAGGTCTGGGACTCACTCTCTCAATAGAGAGGTGTGTACTAGTCTGCCAAATGGTACCTCATCAAGGGATGAAGTATTAGACCACCCAAGACCTTGCCTCACCCCTCTTATTCCTAATAGGAAAAGAGCTGACATTAAGAAGAACTCTTCTGTAGGGATGACCGGATCTACATTGCTGGCCCCATTTACTTCCATTCTTAAGCCTAAAAGGAAAAGATGGAGTAAGAAGCAGAAATCTTCGAAAGGGACCGGATCTACATTGCTGGAACCCCTTACTCCCATTATCTCAGATGAGATATATGAGAGCACACCCCGCAGTAATCACAAGCGTGAGATCTGTTCTAACCGTCGACACAGTGGTTCGACTGGCACATCAGCCATTAATGAGGACGAGGGCAAAGCCTTTCCCAACTCCCATATATCCTTTGGCCCCTTCCAACAAGAAGAGGAAGTGAAGCAGACTAATGTAGGTAATAACACTAAACATGTTTCCCCTATTTCCCTTGATGTGATTGCATACAAAATAGAAATAGTTAGTTCTGACTTTTCGCCCAAAGTAGTTGACTGTGATGGTAGCAACAAATCCCCTTATTTGCCTCCACTAGACTTGGTATGTGAAAGCCAGACCAGGGCGGATATAACAGATAAGGAGGATAGTTCTCTTAAGTTCTTGACGACCTTAGAGACAATGAGTAAAGAGGACATTGCTGCAAGTCCTGTACACTCTGATACTGGACAGACAGAAATGTTTGCCATTAATGAAGAAGAAGGCACTTCTTGTGAGCAGGGAGACAACTTGTCTCTATCCTGTACAGCTGGGGCGACAGGGATACTTCTGATGAAGGACCCTGACGCGGAACAAGCCATAAATAGTAGGGAACCCCAACATTCTGGTCTTGTATTACTCTTCGCTTCGAAGGAAGTGACAGGGGTATCTCAGCTGATAGTGGAAACTTCATTGCGAAGAAATGCCACTTTACTGTCTGCAGGAAACCCTGAGTTTCCTAATGATTTGACTGTACCCCCTGACTTGATTTCGTGCTCTGATTCTGGACTGATTTTAATGAAAGAGAATTCCACCCAGACAATTTGTAAAAGGGAAAGGATGCACCGAGGAGGAAACAAGTGGACACTCCTTCAAGAAATCGTCAGTGGTCAGTTGCACTCACGGCATGCTGTCATGATGAGTGACTATATCCCTCAATTTGAGAGGAGATTAGTGACAGATTTTTCCAGGATCGGTAGATGTAGGAAAAGAGAATCCTACCTGAATACAACTCATCCTTTTCGGAGAGCACTTCAGGCCCTCCCTATGCAAATAGGGCGTGGCGAAGCGAGGAAATGAACAGAGACTGTCAGTCAACGATGTCGAGGAATCCCATTGTTGAAACGGAGATCATTTCTTATCCTGTGGGAGAAGAAACCTCCAGACAAATGGATATTACTGAGCGGCTGCTCGGAATACCCGCATGATTCTAGGACTAAGGACTTAGCCTGGAATGAGGGACAATTGATGTCTGTACATCGATGCAGGACATCACGATTCCACAAGGAATACTGGAACAATACTGGAGATAACAGGTTGTACTAACATTCTTGGGAATCACTGAGTATCGTAAAATCGGTCTTAAGCGGGCTACGACCAACTTAACGGAGGGCCTGTCACGAGACGATCTCAGTGGTTCCAGAAGTTAGTACTTGTAATAAGTTCTTCTGGTTCTAAAGAGACAGGATTATATTTACTCTGCCCTTTACCCTAATATTACTTTAAACTAAATTGATTTAAAATGTTTCCAGTCCTTAGTCCAGACAAAGCGACTGAGTCTTGGTAATGTTACGCAATTACACCGGGGCTAGAGAATTTCCTTTCACACGCCAGTGTCAGAATGTTATCTCCTGACCAGACTGTAGAAATTGAGTAGACGCTAGACATTGTGGAGCCGGGAGGTCGGAGTTTCGCAAGTCAGTGTAATTCTGGAGAGAACAGGTGTTTGGCAATTAGGAATGTTTTATCTTGGTCAAGGTCGTACTGTAGGCCGTTCACTGTGAGTGACAGGTCACTAGTTAGCCAAGTTGATCTGATAGTTACCTCTGAGGCGGGGCTTAAGTCATCGTCTTGAGGGTTGGGCAGAACCCAGTATAGGAAGGAGTTTAATTTGGACAATAGATTGATACTTATACTGCGGGCATCGTAGATTTACCTCATAGTGCCGCCAGCAGGCCACAGACTCAGACCTGCCGTTGAAAAGTATTTTCTCCCTGGTTGAGTCGTGTTCGGCATTTGCTAGAAAGTTCCCAGCGCCCATGTGACGATCAGTCCATGAAGTAGACTACATTGTGTTAGACTCGGCCAGCTGGGAACGAGGTGGGGGCGAGGAGGAGAAACAAGCAGGGAAGAAGCTGGAAGAGGAGCAAGAGCTTGACAGTGCTCACGGCTGTCAGAGGTTCTATGAAAGTTATGTTCATAAATTGTTCATACTTTATCACCTTCATCACACCACTCTAATCCCAGGTGCTGTTCTCGCGCTGAAACATCCCATTGCTATCATAACTTTAGCTAGTCACTGTTTGTGTAAACTCAACAAACTGGGTATGTCAATTAACTGATTGTTAGAAAATAAAGCTGTATGTCAAGTTTTATACTACATCGTTTGTTAAATTCCAAGTGTATTCAATCTTACCTGTTTTCTAAACTGATAGATAGAAGTACATTTGGTGGGAGCTCAAATAATATAATAATTCTTTAATTATTAATAATAACACCGGGAGAAGGTAGATGACGGAGGAATCATTTGCCCTGTCTAATAATTCATTAGGTAAAATGCTATAGACATCTAAAATTCCTTGCCTTCTCTTGTGGGTACCAAGTTCAGCTAATGTTAATGTACTTAACGAGCCAATATGGCTGTTTTCTTGGGTATCCAGGACTTTGTCTGAGAGCAACATAGCTCAGATTTTAGTTCGGTACATTTGGTGGAGGGAATGTGTTGAGAGGAACATCCCTACTCAACATTATAAAACATTTTAAACCACGCGTCACGTCACACAAGTCCATGTGAAAAAATCCCAGCCCTTATCGAGGATTGAACTCTGAAACTCTAGCACTCGAGGCAGACACCGTGACTCGAGACCACGCAGCTCCTCTACATACACAGTAATAGATAAGATCAGGAATGATGAAAGCTGAAGAAGACTGTCTAAGCGGTAGCTCTGGACCATTAGAAGACAACAGATGACATGGTTTGGTCATATAACTCAGATTTCAGCAAACAGTATACCACAGCAAGCAATTATATACAGACCAGGCGGGAAGCAAAGAAGAGGCCGACCATGGATAGATGAAATAACAGAGTCCCTATTTACAAAGTGCACAAACGGGCACTATCCCGAAAATTATATTTCACCACGACACAGCAATTTACCAGCGGATCAAGACGAGACGATAATGAATGAATCTAGAATAAATAATTATATACATGTATTCACAAATTTAATTCAAGTCCTATTGATCGAATAAGATGACAAGACATCAAGAAATTTAATTATTAACATTAAATGTTATTAACATAATTAAAATTACTTTTTATTAACTATTTTCAGCATAATTAACATTAACTTTTCAATATTTATAAGCATGAAACAAATCTAGAATAAATATTTATAGGCTGAAACCATAATTCCAGTCATAATGATCAAATAACATGATAAGACATGAAGAAATCTAATTTACTCCATTGATTTGCATGAGATGTCCAAATTTGTCCTCAATTTTCCTCATTTTCTCGGCCAAATCTCTGACAATCTTGGCAGTGCGGGCTGGGCCTGGAGAACAAAACATGTAAAGAAGTATTACAGATTTCAGAATTGAGAGAAAGTTATGGTCAATATGGATGATAGTCAGGTTAACTGTTTTTAGTCGTGGCAAGTTTTGCTTCTGACAATAGTTGGCAGTTGTTTTTTCATCCATACGGGCACTTGGCAGTTATATAGACCAGCTACTAGCTACTGAACTTAGTGCATGGCGCGACACTGTGAGTTACGGATTTTCTGGGGAATGCTTTTCGACTCTGCCCAGTGTGGTTTGTGTTGTGAAAGAAATATTCAGAAAATTATCAGTGGGGTGCATTGTGCGATTAATTGCGTGTGCAACCATTGGTCTGTTGTAACTGCTGTTTCCATCGATGATGGACTGCATTACTAGTTTCGGACTGCTTGTGTTGGCACTGCTGACGGCTGGCCTATTGAAATGCGTATTTATGCTACTGGATTTGCCGACACTGCGGTTTATGCCATTTATTTTCCCACAAGGAACAGCGATGGGTATTTTGCGAGAAACGGAGCAATTCTTGCGTGGCCGTTTTGGCTGTGAAGTAGAAACTGCGATTGCCTGATTACAAGAACTGACAAAACAGCAAACTGGTCCTACCAATAGATACTCCACGTAAGTGTTTCCTAAACATGTCTTAGTTGCGGCTTCTTTATTCAGTTATAATTTTTTACGGCGCCCTTACCTAAGTAAAAGTATGACTATTCGTATATAAAAAATGGTGGTGGTGGGGGGGGGGGGGGGGAACTTGTGTATCTTCGAATATTTTGCGGCGCCCCTGTAAAGAGGTCGCGGTTCCCTTGGGCACCGCGGCGCACAGTTTGGTAATCACTGCTCTATGTCAAGCAGAAATTGTAAGGTGTAGAAATAAACAGGGATCCCTTAAGTGTCTGTTTTTCTTGTGTCACAGTACACTTGTAATGCAGCGTGGCCTTGTCGTCATCATTCGAAGGTGATAGGTTCGATACCTGGCATGGTAACTATAGCTAAAATTTTATTTTGTCCAGTGTTGTTCAACTGGTTAGTCATGTAATAGTCTAAGTGGAGAGTAAAAAATGCGACTTGAGCTAATTAGAAGCCACTGTTCAGAAAAAGTATTATTTAACCAATGGAATGCAGAAAAATCAAAGTAGACAGTAAAAAATGTCGCATAAGCTAATTAAAAGCCACTAGTCAGAAGCAGTGTTGTTGAAACTGTAGGACTTGGAAAAGTCCAAGTAGACAATAAAATATGTAACTTTAGCTACATCGGTCGGTCGGTCCGCCTGTCGGTCGGTCGGTCGGTCGGTCGGTCGGTCGGTCGGTCGGTTGGTCGGTTGGTCAGTCGATCGTTTTCATTGTCCTTCCTTCCACCCACCCATGTATGTTAGGACTGAACATAGGTAGGTACATTTGTTTGATCATGTTGTTCTCTCTAATCCATTTATCCACACCTCCAGCTTGCCCACGATTTTATTCATCCGGCAGTTATATCCATTATCCCCCAATCCATATATTGACTCCATACATCCGTTTACATTCCAACAATAATCCTGAACCAAAGATCTGCACCCAAATATTTATATTCGTCTACGCATTCAAACACCCTCTAATGGTCCCCCAAAGCCTTCCCCCACCTTCTAAACTTTGGCACGATATTTGAACGTAACCATATGCCAGAGGCAGCAGACATTTCATTTAATTCAATTTGTTTATCGGATCATCTAACAATTATTACAAGACACCTTCTTGCTGGTACAGACGTGTCTAACATGTGATAATGGATCTATCTTCTGCTTCATGTTATCAGTGTGTGTGATCTTGATGTATGTTCTGTTTATGTCGTTTAGTGTCTTTTCTTTAATCCTCCGATTCATTAGTATCTTGTCAGTAGTCTGGGTTTTGTTTTATAGTCCGTTCCCAAAGTCGTGATAACATTTTAAAAATCTGTAACTGAGTAACCATTCGGTGTAAGCTGTTGAAATTTGGCATACAATCTGGTAATAATCATGTCCTTGTGGAAATTCGGTTTTAAACGTAAACGAAAATCTAATTTTCGTTTTGCCTTATTTACGGTATATGGAAAAGGGGGGGGGGGGCGGTCACCGACTCAAAGCAGTCAGCAAGAAGAACAGGGCACTTATGGGTTACACCCCTGTGCCATGATGTTGATCCGTTGTTCAAAACCTAAAACCTTAAACCACTTGAAATGTGTGCAATTTAATGTTTTGTAAAAAGTTCCCATTACTCAGTACTGAGTAACGGGAACTTTTTTACAAAATATCAAATTGCAAGCATTTCATAGGCGTTTCACTTTCAAGTGGTTTGAGGTTTGAGGTTTTTAACAAGGGATCAACATTATGGAACACGGGTGTAACCCGTAAGTGCCCTGTTCTTCTTCTAACTCAGGTCTGAGTCCGAAGAAGCTCAGCACAGTGCACAGGCTCTGCAGCACCGGTGAAGATCTGAAATACTTAGGGTCGATTTTTAACTCCAAATTTTGCCAGGGCAGCGATTTTCAACTGCCAATAATTTTTTTTAAATTTTCGCAGCAATAAACACGGGCGTCTGATCTCACTACCCAGAGATCAGGGGGAAGTCCAAGTCCACGTGACATAATCCCAGCCTTAACCGGAGATTGAACACGGAACCTCTAGCACTTGAGGCGGATACCTTGCCTCGAGACTACCAATCCCCTAGTTTCAAGTGGTGATCTCAGGCATTAGCCTCCAGTGATTAACACAATTTGTCATTGTATGTGGAAATAAGCAATCAACATAATTACCAACCATCGCTGCATGCGTGGACTGATTTCCAAGGAGTCTTGCCGTGTGTGTCAATTATTCTATATTCTATTTTTAGGATTAAACAAACAGTTATTCAAACGGGGATCATTGAAATTCGCCGCTTTAAGAAAACAACAGCACCCGTAAGTAAAGTAAAGGACCCCTTTCCATGCCTTTAGGCATATTAGGCATACAGGACTAGACCAATAACTTTACAGACCAATCGGCACTTTGTGGGTGATGTGGTCAGCAACACGCCGGCCGCCTTTACTTCCCATGACTGCACCGGTACCCACTCAAGGCTAGGTAACCCTGGGCGTCAAGGTCATTCTTGAAAAAAAAATCCTGAAATATCAGGGCGCGAACCCACGACCTTCCGATCCGCAGGCGGGCGTCTAGCAGCCGACGACACGGCGACTCACAAAAAGATCGTAAATTATAAAATCACAAAGACGTGGGAAATGGTAGGCCACATGCAAAAGCTTGCGTTGTTCCCATAGGAGCTTTCGATATATTTATAAAAGGTGCGAGGGTACAACTTCTGAAACGCACTCTAACTATTCTGTGCTCTTTGTAAGCGTTGATGTGGCAGCAGCCGCAATGTCCCAGCTGAATACCATGTGTAAGAGCAATATCGGCATCGCAGTAAAGGTCAATAGATGGTGTTCACTGGTATTGTCTTCTTTCGTATGCGGATGGGAGAGATGGACTCATAGATATGGAAAGGAGGATTCAGGCTTTCAAACATAAATGCTATAGACGAATTTTACGAATTAGCTATGTAGAATATAAAACAAACAAACAAACAAACACATATGTAAAAGACTAAATAAACAGCTCTTCTGGAGATCGGGAATCTTCTTTTTTTAGCAGTGGTGAAAAGTTGCAAGCTAGTTTGGTTAGGGAACCTGGTGAGACATGATTCGATTGTAAAAATTTCAAGACATTTTGGGGGGTGGTCGAAGAAGAGGATGGAAAAGAATTGCCGTGAATGACAACATAAAGAAATGGACTAAATCATTATACACTTGTTCAATAAGGGGAAGACTGAGAAAGATGTCGGGATATGTGTTTTTGTGCTTCCATCGATACACCTTCACTACCCTAACGGGTCAAAGGTTATGTTTAGTTGAACTATGATGTGTTTATTCTAATATATTTAGATACCTCCATTCTTACCTGTCTACACAGCCACTAACCAACGAACCTGCATACCATCAACCAAGAAATAAACCAAATATCCATTAAACTTACCCACCTAACTACCAACCCACTTACCAACATACCTACCAGTATACACACATGCCTACCCACGTACCTACAATTGCTGCAGGAAAGATGGGTGCTTGATAGAGCTGAATGTACTTACCTTCATACTGATATACGTAGGCATGCACACACACGGTACCTATTCACACACACACACTTACATACAAATGTACGTATATACAACTATTAAATAGTGCATACATACATGGGCTGGATGCTTGGGATGTATCTTAGTTTACTTCTCTGTAGATATAGAGTTATTCCTTTTTGCCTCTCAAACTTTTAACAGTCCTGATCTTGTTGAGGCGACAAGAAACTCTGCTACATCTTAGTAGATATTTTACGTTGGTGCCTGTCACGATACGATCTCAGTGGTTCCAGAAGTTAGTACTTGTATTAAGTTCTTCTGGTTATTAATGTTACTTCGAACCGCACGGAGTTAATTGTTACCCGTCCTTCTCCGAGACCAAGCCACTGCGCTTTGTTTAAAATTACCTAACACTACGTAATACAGCCCGCTGGTTCAGACTAGGGATGTTAGGTGATTCTCACGCCAGTGTCAGAATCTTATCTTCTGACCAGACTGTAGAGACATTGTGGAGCCGGGAGGTCGGAGTTTCGCAAGTCAGTGTAATTCTTGGCAGAACAGGTGTTTGGCAATTAGGACTGTTTGATCTGGGTCAAGTAGTAAACACAATGGCTTCACAGACCGTTTTCACACCGGCTAGTTAGATTCGTTGTAAACTAGATTGGGTCACTTAAGACTGTTTGCTCTAGGGATGTCAGTCCAGAATTGACTGACAGGCCACTTGTTAGCTAATTTGATCTGATAAGGTACTTCAGAGGCTGGGCTTAAGTCATCGTCTTGAGGGTTGGGTAGAACCGAGGAAAGGGAGGAGATTAATTTGGACAATAGATTGATACTTATACTTCGAGCCTGTGGAATTCCCGTCATTAATCGCAGCCTGCCGGCAAACAAACACAGGTCGACGTAAAGGTATTTTACGGTCGCATTCTGTTTTGGCGATTGATGGAAAGTTCCCAGGTAAGATAATTAATTTTAATCTTGTATACATAGGTTAGGGAGTTAAGCTTAGTCTATACTACCTTTTCCTAATTTGTCTGCACATTCTGCTTGAAATAGTTCTTTGTGAGTATTCAGTATCTCAGTTAGGGAACTGCTAAACTATTCCTATTTCTTGTATGTTTGTGTCACATGTTTTTCATTGTATGTTTTCATGTGTATAAAATAAGATGTGAACAATGACATTTGCTATAATGAAATGTAATTATATTGTTTCCATGATCAGCCAAAATATGAGTTTGGACTGTGGGAAATCATGCCCATATGTGTAGGGATGCTGTTACGTTTTGTGTGCCCACCATGTGCTCACTTAAGGTGTTCACCTGAACAGGGGATTTATAACCCCAGGGGAAGAATGATGGGTGTACCGTATTTACTGTCACTGAAAGATAATATTCAGGACAACATGCACATATAAAATGGTTGGAGTTTCAGCACATAACCTGCCCCACGTGTTGATGTAAAAACAATGATTGGAAGTCTGAGTGAAGACGGACAACAGACTTAGGAAGTCAACTATCATGACATAGCATGAAGAGGGAAGTCAGGATATGTGACGTCCATGTAAGACAAAAGACCTTCAGACTAGACTGGAGAGCATGTTGAATATGAGGAGGAGTGATGGGATATATCTTATTATTATATGTTGTATTAATTGATACATGTATTCTTAGTGTAAGTCAAGATACTACACGTATGTGTTTGTTTCCATGATTACAGCGCCCATGTGACGATCAGTCCATGAAAGAGACTACATTGTGTTAGACTCGGCCAGCTGGGAACGAGGTGGAGAACGAGGTGGAGAACGAGGTGGGGATGAAGTGGAGAATAAGCTGAAACAGGCAGAAAACAGGCAAGGAAGAGTTGGACAAGCTTGACAGTTCCTCACGGCTGTCAGAGGCTTATAAGCTATGTTAACAAATTTTGACTTAACTATCATCATCATACCACTCTAAACCCCGGAGCTGTTTTCTCGCTGAAGCTTACCTCTATAATTATTATAACTGTAGCCAGTCACTGTTTGGGTAAATCAACAAACTGGGAAGTTCATTTTAGTAAATAAAGCTGTATGTCAAGTTTTATCCTGCATCAGTTTTTGTAATTCCAAATGTCTGTTCTTACATGTTTAATTAAACTGTTAAGATAGAATACCATTTGGTGGGGGCTAAAATAATATAATAATTCTGTAATTATTAATAATAACACCGGGAGAAGGTAGATGACGGAGGAATCATTTGCCCTGTCTAATAATTCATTTAATATAATGCTATAGACATCTAAAATTCCTTTTCTTCTCTTGTGGGTACCAAGTGCAGCTAATGTTAATGTACTTAACGAGCCAATATGGCTGTTTTCTTGGATATCCAGGACTTTGTCTGAGAGCAACATAGCTCAGATTTTAGTTTGGTTTATCTGGTGGAGGGAATGTGTTGAGAGGAACATCCCTACTCAACATTATACACATTTAAACCACCCGTCACGTCACAGTGCCGGATCATTATCTTCACTCCGAGCTTTTTTCAAATCAGTCAACTTAATCAAGCAGTCGGACAGTTAAGCAATGAAGCAACAGACAATCAGCCAACCATTATACCAATCCAATAAACTTATCAACAAATCATACAACCAAACAAGCCAACCAACCCTTAAACCGATCATGCAGCCAGCCAAACAATCAAATAGCTAAACAACCATTCAGTCAACCGACCAATGAACGAACGAATAATAAAAAAAAAAAAAAAAAATCAAAAACAAACCAACCAAACATGTATATATTGACTTACTGGCGTCTCTAATTTCCTGATCGTTCTGGTCTGTGCAGTGAAGTAAAACTGTGAAGTATTCAGGTTTATGAATGTAGTCTCTATACCCTAGGAAAATAAAATAGAAAGTTAGGTACTATCGCTAAAATTTAATACGCTGTACACACATGTCGTCATTGTAACTGATTCGCAGAGCATATTGAGAAACGTGGAGACAGGCATACTCCGTGCAGTGGCAAGCATCACTTCAGAGGCCCGGGTAGTTAGCATCCTTTGGATATTTTCTTCAGGTCACGCCGGTGTGTTGGACAATGAGCAGGTAGACAGACTTGCAGTGATGTATGACAGACTGGATGTTGTTAGGGCTTTTTGAGAGCGATTGAACAGTGTGGAGGCACATATAGATCATTACGGTCTGGGAAGAATGGCGCTGCGGGGAGTTAGAAGGGGATCTTACAACACCCAGGGGAAAGGAGGCGGATATACTATCAGTTACTGGTGTCATGGGAATTGGAACTCTTCGCTTGCAGCTGAAGATGGGGACGGAGAGCCTAAGGGAGTGTCCTGTGTGCCGAGATGTCGATTCATAATTCAACATTCAACATTTAAAGATTTATAAGTTGAAATATT
Source organism: Candidula unifasciata (assembly GCA_905116865.2). Taxonomy (NCBI): domain Eukaryota; kingdom Metazoa; phylum Mollusca; class Gastropoda; order Stylommatophora; family Geomitridae; genus Candidula; species Candidula unifasciata. Next base: position 273,358 of record CAJHNH020000033.1, read on the forward strand.
TGACTTCATTGTGCTTGTCTGTATCCCTAACATCTTTGTGTCTTTTCGGAGAATGGATTTCCAGGAATCCCCGATAACATTGCACTCGTGAACCAAGCGAAGCAGCTCGTAATTATCTACGGCAGCGATTTTCAGCCTATGGGTCGCAATCCTTTTTTGGATCGAACGACCATTTCACATGGATCGCCAAAGACAACCGTAAAACAAATATTCATTGTAGCTATGAAGTAGCGGTCGGCTTTTGTGGCTAAGATATTGCGAACACGCCTCGTGATGCCGAGTAGGCCTTGCTCCTTGCGTTGGTTTCTACATTGGTATTAAAAAGGCGACCTTCTAGAAAGCAATGACAAACTACTAAATTTGTCTACATAAGGAAATGTATTAAAGGGTGGCGGCATTAGAAAAGAACCACTGATCTACGGTGACCTAACACTTCTTCTTTTTCTTCTTCAGCATTCCGAGCCCTTGAGGTTTATTGCGGCAGAAATCACCAGTCTTATTCCAGCTCTCTAGTCGGCCCTTTCTTTCCAGTTGGTGACACCAAGTGTTTGCAGGATTGTCTGGATATTATCTCTCCATCGTCTTCTTGGTCTCCCTCGTGGTCTACGACCATTCATCTCCCTGGTGTATACAGTTTTTACTTCTCTGTCATCTGACATTCTTTAATATGCCCTAACAATTTCAGTCTATTAGCTCTCATGATGCCAGTGATCACTGGTGATTTAAACAGATTATGAATGTCGTTGTTGCTTATCACTCTCCTTTCACCGCTGTTTGCATCTTTGATTGGTCCAAAGATTTGTCGTAGACTCCGTTTTCCAAAACCTGTAATAAGGCTTTATCTCTTTTAGCTTTGCTCCAAGTTTCAGAGCCATATAACACGACTGGTCTTATCAACGTTTTATATATTTTGATCTTGGTGTTGCGAAACATACACTTTGACTTTAGCAGATGTTGATGGACATAGTATACTTTATTTCCAGACTGTATTCTAGATTTGATTTCTTCTCTGAGCATGTTGGAGCAGTTGAAGTTTGCACTCAAGCACTTATATGTTTATGTTCGTTTGATTTTTATATTATCGACTTGTGTGTGGCGGGGGTTTGTATCCTTTCCCTGTCTAGCTATTATCATGTATTCTGTCTTTTCTTAAACGAAAGCAATGTCACAAGTATTCTTGTAGTTTCTCGTGTAGTACTTTTTTTTCAATTTCCTTATAATTTTCCCCTGGGCCAAGTTGAAAAGAAGTGGGGACAGAGCATTACCTTGCTTTAAAACATATTTTATTTGAAAAGGGTATGACTTTCTGCAATTATATATTGCTTTATTACAAGTGTCTTCCATACATAGTTTGTTCATGCTAACATTTTTGGTATTCCAAAGTCCTTCATAGCATTCCATAAACTGTTTCTATGAACATTATCATGTTCCTTTTTAAAATCTGCAAACACATTATGTACATCTTTTCTCTATTCCAAATTTTGCTCTGCTATTTGACCATAAAAAGAATATCTGATCTATTGTCAAACTTTTCTGTCGGAAACCCGCTTGGTAATTTCCCAATATTTCTTCGACGTAAGGTTTTTAGCCTGTTTAGCAGTAACGCCAAAAGTATTTTATAGCTTGTAAATAACAGTGATATTCCTTTATAATTTTCAAACTTATATTTGTCTCTTTTCTTAAAAAATGAGTAATAATAAAGACACCTTAAAGTTCAGCTCCAATTCCATCAGCACCAGTTGCTCTATTTTTTTAAGCTGTGTTATGACATACAGCACGTTTACAAAATCAAGCGCTTTAATATTTGGTTCACATGTTAATATCTCTTCATGTGGATAAGTATTAAGTGGGGTTTCACAGTTTACCAATTCAGCAAAGTATCCCTTCCATCTGTTACATTTTTCCTCATTATTATGTATCATGTTTTCATTGTGATCTTTTAAACTATAAATGCTTTGTCGATATCCTCTTTTTACAGTCTTTAGTTCTTCAAAAAACTTTCTGGATTCGTTGTTCTGATGATTAGCTTCCATATCCATGATAATGTTGTTCATGTATACTCGCTTTTGGTGTCTACTTTTGTAACTTCTTAACATTCTGTTCTATTCTTCTCTTCGTTTCGTATGTTACTAGCATCATTTAACCTAATCTGCCTGTCATGTTTTTCTCTTACTGATTGCTTCTTCACATTTTTTTAGTCGAATCATTTGTTTTTTTTCTGTTTATGGTGGACACACCGAGACATTCTTCTTCAGTGGTTTGAATTATATTCTTAATATCCATCCAGGTTTGGCCAACGTCTTCCTCTGACGGAATTTGTAAAATTTCAATTTTATGTTTTAATTCATCTCCAAATTTCTGTCATATGGATGTTTCTTGTAATCTTTTTTTTTTTTTTTTTTTTTTTTTTGCACTCTGGGTGATTTTTGCAATTTGGTGTAGAAGGATTTGTTTAACTTGATTTTTAAATATGCACCAACCAGACAATGGTAACCATGACGCTCAACTCATCTGTAACTTCTAACTTGTACGTTTAATGCATTTCTATTATTTATTAAAATGTGATCTATCTGGTCATAAGTAATCCAGTCACATGATTGCCAGGTTGTTGATGTATATCGTTTCTTTGAAATCTGGGGCTGCTTATTTGTAGTTCTTTCGTTACGGCATGGTTAATTAATCTCCATCCATTATCGTTTGAATTAGTATGAAGGTTTTCCATTCCTGCTACATTTGTATAAGTGTTTTTTTTTTTCCTTCCTATATTTGCATTGAAATCTCATAAAACCATTAATATGCATCGTTTTTAGCTTCATCTATGATATTCTTAAGATCATAGAAATCTTTACATCATCTTCAACCTTCATAATGCTTTCCCACATCTTTTTCTTGATAACAAATCCTGTCCCTAGTTCATG
>CAJHNH020000033.1:278775-313775 GCA_905116865.2 Candidula unifasciata
TGTCTGTCTGTCTGTCTGTCTGTCTGTCTGTCTGTCTGTCTGTCTGTCTGTCTGTCTGTCTGTCTGTCTGTCTGTCTGTCTGTCTGTCTGTCTGTCTGTCTGTCTAATCTATCTTTCAATCTATCAATATATGAATAGTGAATTACTATTACTCTGTGAAAGTCTGTTTTTCTGCCTCGGTCCAATGTAACTATTACTCTGTGCAAGTCTGTTTTTCTGGTCGGCACTGTAACCCATTTTCACCATGTTCTATCTTGTCAGTAGCACAAACAGTTCTGATCGTGTCTTCTGCCTGTTCCCCCAAGAGCCACCTTTTGTAAGCCGTTTACCCCTGTATCACCTAAAGTCTCACGCAGAAGGTGTTCCCTGTCTGTTGCGACTTTAAGATATAATTTCACTGGCAAAACCATGTATCTCTAATATACGGATGGTAATGCAAGTATGTGCCGCATGCACACAATTGGCGTGTTTCGCGTACACCCAAAACTGACTTTCATGGCTTCATTTAACTGACTGACTTTCTGCCCCACCAGGACATCGCACAAGCGATAAACACCCGATGACACAATATGCCACCATGCGGGTGAAAGGTCCCAGAAACCGCGTTCAGCCTTGAGGCCATATTAATGGCCAGGCTATATTGCGGCCCCTGGCAAGAGCCAGAGTAGGGCTTCAAATAACGAAAAATTTCATCCTAAAAAGGACGAGAAGCTGATAGCTTCATTTGAAATGCGTTCCTACTTCTCTATTTAGGTATGAGATAATGTTAGCAGTACCAAACCATACTTCATCACCGAAATAACTAACTGCTGGTAAAGTGTATAGAGCATTTGATACATGTCAACTGATGCCATCACGTTCAAAGCATGGAGTTCTTTCGCTATCTTTAAAACTACCTCTTTTACATGGTGTTTGAAAGACAGACTCTTGTCAAAAGTTTTTCCTAGATATTTTAATGAATGATCTCTCTTTATATTACTGCCGTTTGGTGTGACGTCAGGCAACACATCTATAACCATTCTATGTTTAAAGAACACTACAATACCGCAGCCTTTTCTGGGTTGATGACCCAGCCTGTTTTTTCACACCACTCACCGACCTTATCTACCGCGAACTGCAGTTCTCTAGATATTTCTATTCTTTTTATCCTCTGTGTGTATCCTAAGACGTCGTCAGAAAACGTCAAGATACTCCCTATACCCAATGCCTCTATTGCCGCAGTCCTGCTTGTGTATACATTGAAAAGCTCTGGGGAAATGGCAGAGCCCTGTGGGAGGTCAGGTGCGATACTGCATGGTTCAGAGTTCCACGAGCCTAGGCGAAAGGCAGTGTGCCGTTATAGTTTACATTCTAAGAATGTGTTTCCGTTAAGTTATCAATGTTTGGATCTAGAGAGTAAACATGGTTGCTTTATGGGGCAGACGAAGTTAAAGCAACCGTTGTGGATTGGTCCGTCGATTACACTGGAGAGGGTATCGCTTGATAATTTCCTCCTTATCTCTTCGCGGTTGAAAATATGCGTACTCAGCTAGAAATGCAATACTAGTACATGACATAGTCGTAATAGTAACTAATTATTTTTCTTCTTCATCAATCCGAGCCCTTGCGGTTCATTGCTGCAGACATTACCCCCCTCCATTCATCTCTTTGGTTGGCCTTCTCATTCCAATTGGTGACACTAAGTATTGGCAGGTATATCTGGACATTATCTCTCCATCCATCTTGGTCTGCCTCGTGGTCTACGACCATTCATCTCCCTCGTGTATACAGTTTTTACTTCTCTGTCATCTGCGATTCTTTCAATTTGCCCTAACAATTTCAGTCTATTAGCTCTCATGATGCCAGTGATCAATAGTGATTAAAACATGTTATGTATTTCGTTGTTGCTTCTCACATTCCACTCCTCACTGTTTGCATCTTTGATCGTTCCATAGAGCCGTCATAAGACTCTTGTTTTCAAAAACCGGTGATAAAGCGTTATTTATCTCTTTTAGTTGTGCTCCAAATTTCAGAGCCATGTAACACGGCTGGTCTTTTCAACGTTTTTAAATTTTGATAGTGGTGTTACGAAACATACACCTTGACTTCAGCAGATGTTAAAGGGCTTGGCATACTTTATTTCCAGATTGTATTCTAGATTGTATTTCTTCGCTCAGCATGTTGGAGCAGATGCAGTTTGCACTCAAATACTTATATGTTTTCGTTCGTTTGATTTTCATATTATCGTTTTGTATGTAGTCGGAGTTGATATCCTTTCCCTGTTTAGTTATTATCATGCATTCGGTCTTATCTTAAATGATAATTAGTCCCATTTTTTGAGCTGATTATTTTAAGATATTCCGTATTTTAACAGTCTTAAGTTCGTTTTCCAAACGATATCAATGTTATCTGCATATCCAAGTATTCTTGTAGATTCTCTTATAGTACACATTTGTTTCGATATCCTTTTAATTCCCCCCAGGGCCAAGTTAAAAAGAAATGGGGACAGAGCATCACCTTGCTTTAAACTAGATGTTATTTGAAAAGGGTCTGAATTTCTGCATTTATATATTACTATATTACAAGTGTCTTCCATACATAGTTTGGTCATTGTGATTAACTTATTTGGTATTCCAAGGTCCTTCATAGCATTCCATAAACTGTTTGGATGTACGTTATCATACGCCTTTTTAAGATCCACAAAAACATTATGTACATCTCTTCTCTCTTCCCAATTTTGCTCTGCTATTTTTACCCATAAAATGAATATTTGATCTATTGTTAATCTGTTCTGTCGAAAACCCGCTTAGTAATCTCCTAATTTATGGTCTACGTATGGTTTTAGCCTGCCTAACAGTACCCCGACAGTATTTTATAGCTTGTAAATAAGAGATATATTTCTCTATAAATGTCACACTTATACCCATCTTTTAACTGACTGCTTCTTCAAATATTTGATCGAACCATTTGTTATTTCTGTCTATGGTGGACACACCAAGTCATTTGTCACAACCCTGTGAGTACAGTCAGTGGCGGAATGGACCACACCGTAGGGTGTGAGTGTTGAGGTGACACCCTACGGTTGACACAAAGGTCAGGGCCGTGACTGGTCAAGTCTGTTCTGTAATTTGCACGGTGAAACCAGCGCTCAGGATAAACCGCTTGGCTACGACAAGAAAGGGTGAACTCTGTTGCAGACAAGCTCACAACACGATTACCCCTTTGGGGGACTGAGCTAGTGAACGGGTCAAGAGACACGAGGTGGAAGGACAGAGGACATTCGGTGTGCGACGGTCAGACGAAGCAGACGTGTAGCGAGACAGTGATAGTATATTAGAGTTAGGATATTTGTTTAGTGACTGCATAGATTACTTCCAGTGTTCTGTTAGAATAGGATAGTCTTTTGTGCTGTGTATTTAACTGATACAAGGTATTGTATTATGCCATAAGAGGTAAATAGGTTTCAGTTACTCCTGACCAGTTAAATCGTTTAGGTGCATGTTCTGTGAGAGAATGTCTAGCCTTGTCATACTGATCCTGCACTAGACAGAGGCGGTGATGACTGGTAGGTCAGCGTGGCGATAGAAAAGAACGTATCTCGCCGTGCTGTGGTTTGTGCACCAGGCTAGAATGAGGGCTAACGCCAGAGCCAGTTCTAGTATCGCCCCCATTCGTTTCCTCAAGGCTGGGCAGGTTCCAATTGGTAAGGTCAACAAAAACGCATTCGCTCCATCTGTACTAGACTCTGCGAGGGACTGGTTACTGGCGGTTGATCTGCCAGGCCATGAACGGTATCCCGAGTTGATCCGTAAAACCGGCCTGCGACCGGACATCGTTCTCCATTCTGCGCAAAAACGGCAACTCATCCTGATTGAGTTGACGGTCCCGTTTGAGTCGCGTATGGAGGAGAATCATTTGTACAAGCTCGAGAAGTACAGTGATTTAGCAGCCGGTTTGAGGAGAAACGAGGCTTACACAGTACGGGTATTTGCCGTCGAAGTGGGAGCGAGAGGCCTCGTTTCCACTTCGCTCTACAATGTGGTGAAAGAATTAGGATTGCGCGGTAATGAACGGAAACGAACACTTAAAAAACTGGGTGAGGCAGCCGAAAGGGCCTCGAGCTGGCTTTGGACGCAGCGCAACAACGTAGGGGACGGGCCTCGGTGAGCTGGTCCGGGTGTCTAGCGGAAAGGAGTTTCTCATCCCTTTGAAAGTCCATCGTGTACGAATTGTCTGCCAGTGTTCCTCTGCCAACTGCTAATAAAAGTCCAACATGTGTCCGGTAAACCAAAGTAAGCTTGTCGCTCGGTCGTCCAGGCATGCGGACTGTTCTAATTACGCTGTCGCGGCGGCTTCTTATCTCACAGTACCTCCTTCGAAACCACAAAGTCGTCTTGTCTCTGGCCGAAAGTGTAACACCATTCGGTAATTCCGTGCAGCGGGGAAGCAGCCCTGAGCTTCATGAACTCAGGTGGGCCCATCTCCGAATACGTTTAGGAATCGTGGGCCGAAACGTGTGTCGAAAGAGGATAATTTCTACTGATGACTGTAGATCCCCGCTGTACTTGCTCCCTGTGAGTTTATTCTTATTGTACGTGGCTAGCCCACAAGACTACCAGGAAAGACTGGTGACTATCGGGAAAGACCTTTTGACACCTTTGGAAAGACTGGCCCCCCGGTATCGCCGGGGGGATAAACTGACATCTGGAGACAGATGTCGACTGTGGACCGGGTTGATCACCCCTAACACAGTATAATACCTCCGATTTCGTACGACCACAATGAAATATGCCCCCAGGGCCCTCCGAAAAGGGGGGGGGGGGAGAATGAAGGGCCCAATCTGATTGATACCCTCGTTGACGACTTTGCTAGCCCCCGGACTGAGTTACTCGCCCAACGTCCGGGCTGGCTCTGTACATGTGGGAAAAGCTTCACGGGGTTGCATGGTCTGAGAACGCATGCCGGAAGAATGAAATGCGAGGGTGCTCCACGCAGTAAACGCCGTCGCAAAACTACCACTCCTGTGGTAGTTTCTGAGTCGTCAGGGTACGACGGGCAGGGTGAACCCCACTCGCCCGGAGAGGCCCATGACGTCGACTGCGGAGGAGCACCTTTGATGATTTCTGAAGAAGTGCGTTCCAAGATCAGGTTTCCACCTGCGAGCGAGAAGGTGGTGTGGTGTAAGTTGAAGGCTACATTATGTGAGGTACTTAAACAAACTCTAAACAAGAAGTCGCTAGGCGACAAGCTTACTAAATTTGGTGATGTAATATATGAACACTGCTCCCGCGAGTTCGGGACAATAGTAAAGGCACAGCCGGGTGCCAAGCAGAATACTAACAGGAGGCAGAGGGACATTCTGAAGTGTCGGGCAGACAAGAATGCCCTCAGAAAACGGTTCAAAGCCGCTACAGGCAGCGAACGGGAGGGGCTGTACGAAGTTTGGTTGCATTTAAAGAACAAACACAGTGCCCTCTGTCGTGCCGAGCGTTTCTGTAACAACAGACGAAGAACCAAAAGGGCGAGAGAAATTCTTTAGGGACCCGTATCAGTTTGCCCGAGGTCTATTCGAGCAACCGAAGTCTGGGACTCTGGTTGTCAGTCAGAAAGAACTTGAGCTACATCTAAGCAAGATGTACTCGGACAAAAAGAGGAGAGAGCCTCTCGATGACAATCCAGAGATCCTTAGCGGTCTTAAACAGCCTTCGGTGCCGAAGGTACCATTTAAAATGGTACCTCCCCTTTGGTCTGAGGTTGAGGACGTTGTGAAAAAGGCCAGCGGCAAGTCTGCCCCAGGTCCGAACGGTGTCCCGTACGTTCTTTACAAGCGTTGCCCGAAAATCCTTAAAATGCTTCACGTCTTGTTGAGACAAGCGTGGATCCGCAATCACATATGTCCAGAGTGGTCAAAGGCAAATGGGGTCTACATTCCCAAAGAGCAGGACTCGAAGAGTCTTTCCCAATTCAGGCCCATCTCGCTTTGAATGTTGAGGGTAAGATATTCTTCTCAGTCATGGCTCGCCGGCTCACGCAGTATCTGATGACTAACAAGTACATAGATACGAGTGTTCAGAAGGGTGGTATTCCAGGCGTTCCTGGGTGCCTTGAACACGCGACCATGATCTGGGAGGCTATCCAGAGAGCCAAGCATGAGAGAACCGATTTGCACGTTATATGGTTGGACTTAGCCAACGCCTACGGGGCAGTCCCCCATAGGCTACTGTGGCGAGCCCTTCGCATGTTTCACGTACCGACACAGATCAGTCAAATGATCGAGCAATATTTCTCCAAGTTCGCTTTGCGCTTCTCTACCTCGACGTTTACCACGAGGTGGACTGAGTTGCAGATTGGGATAGCTATGGGCTGTACGATCTCACCTATACTGGTCATGGCAATGCAGATCATGTTGGACGGGGCGGCCGGCTACGGACTGGGCCTTCAAATAGGGGATCACTGGTTGCCGCCACTTCGCGCATTTATGGATGACACGACTATTATAACGGGCAGCGAGGAGTCTGCCCGCACGATCCTGGAAAGATTGGACGCGGTGGTCCAATGGAGCGGTATGCAGTTCAAACCGCAGAAGTCGAGGAGTCTGTCAATCCATAAGGGCAAAGTGTCGGCGACCAGTTTTACGGTGGCAAGGAACAAGATCCCTACGGTTCTGAAGGAACCGGTGAAGAGCCTCGGTCGCGTTTACGATTCGAAGTTATCTGACAGAGCGGAAGTCCGGCGAATACATGAGTCACTGGCTACAGGCCTGCTCGCGATCGAGCATTGCAGGCTGATCGGAAAATTCAAGGTATGGTGTCTCCAATTCATGTTGATTCCAAAGCTCCTATGGCCACTGCTAGTCTACGAGGTGACGATGACTGCAGTTGAAGCCATGGAGAAGAAAATCAACACAGCCTTAAGAAAGTGGATTGGAGCACCGCCTTGTCTGACCGACGTGGCTCTGTATTGTAAACAGGCTAAGCTGGTACTTCCTTTCAAGTCAGCCCGCTCTAAAGACTGGTACCAAGTGGAGGGTCCTCGATGCGATTGAATCTGCCCAGAACGCACTAAAATTGAAGGAGATTATGGGTTACACACAAACCGACCGTCGAGGCCTAGGGCACGGGAAAGTCAATTGGTGGTCAAAGGCCTCAGCCAAAGAGCGCCGAGACATGGTGATACAAACGGTGAGGGACAACGAAAACGAGGTTCGGGTCCAGAAAGCAGCCCAGCAGTCGCAGCAGGGCCATTGGGTCAGCCTGGAGAGCGCATTGCCGAGAATACTCACATGGGGTGAGATCTGGGCGGATGACCCCGCTGCGACTGAGCTTGAGCTTTATCGTTCGTTCGGCGTACGATGTATTACCGTCCCGGTGTTAACATGGTTAAATGGTCTGCGACCAACGATCCGACTTGTCCGTTGTGCAAATCAAAGCAAACTCTTGAGCACGTCCTGTCCGCGTGCAGGAAAGCCCTAGGTCAAGGCCGATACACCTGGCGCCACAACAAGGTGCTAAAGGAGTTAGCAGCCGTTGTCGACCAGGCTAGAATGAGGGCTAACGCCAGAGCCAGTTCTAGTATCGCCCCCATTCGTTTCCTCAAGGCTGGGCAGGTTCCAATTGGTAAGGTCAACAAAAACGCATTCGCTCCATCTGTACTAGACTCTGCGAGGGACTGGTTACTGGCGGTTGATCTGCCAGGCCATGAACGGTATCCCGAGTTGATCCGTAAAACCGGCCTGCGACCGGACATCGTTCTCCATTCTGCGCAAAAACGGCAACTCATCCTGATTGAGTTGACGGTCCCGTTTGAGTCGCGTATGGAGGAGAATCATTTGTACAAGCTCGAGAAGTACAGTGATTTAGCAGCCGGTTGGGAGAAACGAGGCTTACACAGTACGGGTATTTGCCGTCGAAGTGGGAGCGAGAGGCCTCGTTTTTTTTTTTTTTTCCACTTTCGCTCTACAATGTGGTGAAAGAATTAGGATTGCGCGGTAATGAACGGAAACGAACACTTAAAAAACTGGGTGAGGCAGCCGAAAGGGCCTCGAGCTGGCTTTGGACGCAGCGCAACAACGTAGGGGACGGGCCTCGGTGAGCTGGTCCGGGTGTCTAGCGGAAAGGAGTTTCTCATCCCTTTGAAAGTCCATCGTGTACGAATTGTCTGCCAGTGTTCCTCTGCCAACTGCTAATAAAAGTCCAACATGTGTCCGGTAAACCAAAGTAAGCTTGTCGCTCGGTCGTCCAGGCATGCGGACTGTTCTAATTACGCTGTCGCGGCGGCTTCTTATCTCACAGTACCTCCTTCGAAACCACAAAGTCGTCTTGTCTCTGGCCGAAAGTGTAACACCATTCGGTAATTCCGTGCAGCGGGGAAGCAGCCCTGAGCTTCATGAACTCAGGTGGGCCCATCTCCGAATACGTTTAGGAATCGTGGGCCGAAACGTGTGTCGAAAGAGGATAATTTCTACTGATGACTGTAGATCCCCGCTGTACTTGCTCCCTGTGAGTTTATTCTTATTGTGTATTTAACTGAAACAAGGTATTGTATTGTGCCATAAGAGGTAAATAGGTTCCAGTTACTCCTGACTAGTTAAATCGTTTAGGTGCATGTTCTGTGAGAGAATGTCTAGCCTTGTCATACTGATCCTGCACTAGACAGAGGTGGTGACGTCTGGTAGGTCAGCGTGGCGATAGAAAAGAACGCATCTCGCCGTGCTGTGGTTTGTGCACCAGGAGATTGCCTGTAGCACGTATTGGGCAACGAGGCGATTGTAAAGCCCGTTCGGCCAGAGGGTCTAGGCAATAGGTGGCCAAACAGAGGGAAGTCAACTGTCTATTGTATTACCTGTACTTAAAGATTGTCGTGTGTGCGGAAAAAAAAAAAGTGTGAGGAAGGTCAAGATTGTGTGCTGTTGAGTGGTTGCTGCTGACATCGATTAACCGAGGCCTGTCGATCTCGGTCATCATCATCATCCTCATCATCCTTTCTGTGGGAGGCCAAGAATCAAGGACTGGAGAGAAGATAAGTTTTTTTGTGTGTGTATTGTTGTGGTCTGTTCTCCAGCCCTCGAGGGTTCTACGCAATTGTATTTGAGCCCCTGGCACCGTTCATCGTCCTTCTCATTTCTCGTCTGTCCTATTCATCATTTACGTTTTTTTTTTTTTGGGTGGTTGGCATGCTAGTCTTGTGTTGTCCCTAGTTGTCTAGTGTTGCTAGGTTAACATAAGATTACGTGTCAGCTATATTGGGATTCTAGTCTCGTCTGCAACTCGTTGTGCAGCTGGGTCTATTGTCAAGATATATGCCAGTTGCGTCTTGTTTGTAAACAGTTATTGTCCCATCGTTTTGCTTTTTTTGTCTACAAGTGTTTATCTATTAGTACGTTATCGTTATTGCGTGTAGCGTCTGTCTAATTAGCTTAAATCATCTCTTCTAGGCGTTTTCGTTTGTGAATTTTTTGTTCCACGTGTTGATTCAGTGCCGTTCATTTGCATAAAAAATTTTTTTTTGCACACACATTTCATTAACCCTCATTCGAAAATTGTAACGAATTATTTTCGGTGACCCATCCCTTTTCTGTATCGGAACAGTCCAAATTGTTCCATACAAATTGTTATTGTTGTATTGCATTTATTACGTTGTTATATTATTTGCATTGTTTTCACTGGTTTCCGGGCTTGCCACTTGTAATTTTTAGCATTTTTGTTCGTGGCAGCTACGGTTATTCAGGTGATTTGTTGAGTGGTTTACTTTTTTTTAGAAAGAAAGAACTTTGGTGTTGTAACTAAGATGTCGAGTCTTTCTGAATTTATCGAGAAGGCCAAACAGCATGGGCTGACGGGTGAGAAGGTGCTGGAATGGGCGGATAGGAAATATGCAGAGGTGAGAGAAAAAGAGGAACGTGACCAAGAGAGAAAAGACAGAGCCGACGAGAGAGAGAGAGAGAGAGAGAGAGAGAGAGAGAGAGAGAGAGAGAGCTCAAGAAATTAGAACTAGAAGCCGCTATTAAACTAAAGGAGATCGAGGCTGCGCTAAAACAAAAAGAGTTAGAAGCTCAGATAGCTCTCAAACAACAGGAGTTTTCAGCTATGGCTGAGCGGGACAAGGTACAGTTGTTAATCAAAGATAAGGAACTAGAGCATGCTTCTCTCTTGAGACAGAAGGAAATGGTATGCAATTTAGAGCTAGAGAAAGAAAGGCTGGTGATGGAACCGAAGGCCAAAGAGATAGAAGCAACTAGAGATGCCGACGTGCAGATGCGTAAGGCTGAGATAAAGGCTGCTGAATCTTCTTTCAAAAAGTACCAGGGCCTTATAAATTTTTTTTACACAGGGTGATTCTATATCTGCCTGGACACAAAATTTTGAATGTATGGTTAATCACTATGAGGTCCCTTTTAAAGAGTGGTCTCTCATTTACCGAAAACATCTAAAAGGGGGGGGGGGGGTGGGGGAACCTTTGAAATTACTATAGACAATTCGTACTGAAAAACTTGAGGATTATTATTTTGTCAGGGATAGAATTCTACAACATTTCTCCCTAGATGAAGAATGTTACAGAAATACATTTAAAAATTTGATTCCGAAAGCTGAACACACATTTCTGGATTACATATCTGAGGTGGTATCCACTTTTGACAAGTGGGTAACATCGGCGAAAGTGAACAAATCATACGATTTGTCAAAAGATCTTTTGAAAAGAGATAAGGTATTATCAAGTGTCCCGAGCAGCTTGATGACCTTCTTGATAGAGCAGAAACCTTCAACAGTGGATCAGATGGAAGATGCAGGTGCTGCATATTGGAATGCACACAGAAACATTTTCAGTTTCAACAGGGGTGCAGATGTAAGTTACGGAGCTGCAGTGCAACCAGTATACAGGAAAAAGCAATATACTCACGAGAAGAAAGGAGAATACTCGAGAGAGTACAAGAGTTACAGACTTCTGAGAGATAGAGGACCAATAGTAACATGCCTGTACTGTAAGAGAGATCATGGTCAACGACAGTGGTGCGAGCAGAATCCAAATTATGAAGATCATTTTCGTAAGAGAGAGAAAGCAATGCAGGAGAAAAATACTGTTAAATACTTTCTCGAGTGTCGACTGTGCGACTCGATCGATCATTTACAAAAAGATTGTAAGATGAGAAGAAGACAGCATCAGAGTGCGGCTGCAGAAATATCTGACAGTGGCAGTGATTCTGAAAGCAGGTTATCTGATGGGAGTATGGTAGATGTACCTACAGCAAATTCAGCTGAGCTGGCAAATTTCTCTGATACATGTTGCCAGATCTGTAGAGATTTCAATGAGGACGGTAATCTAACCTGTGGTCACAGCGTGATAGGAGAGGCTAATACTGTAACCAGTTTCGATGGCCAGGTGAAACTTACGAAGAGGTTGGTTAATGGAAAAGTAGCGACAATCTTGCGAGATTCTGGTACGACAGTGTTGGGTATAAGAGAAAGTTTGATGGATGAATGTGATTTGATAGGGGAACATATTGTGTGTCGAACCTTTTCAGGAGCGAAAGAAAAATATAAATTGGCATGGGCCAATATAAAATCGGCTTACTGTACAGGTAGAAAAAAATGTGCCGTACTAGAAGATCCTATTGCTGATGACATTCTGTGAAATTGTAGTAATGTGAAGGAGGTATCTGAAAGTGAGATCTCAAAATGGCAGTATGATAATATAGCCTGCAGTGGTGAGCCAAAAGAGCAGCATGTCAGTGCGAATGAATGCAGCGAGACAAAAGAGTGTTTGCCAAAGGCATTTCTCGAAGTGACAACGTGGCCTACTGATGATTCAATGCTGTCAGATGACGAGACAACATCACACGAAAGATTAATGGCAGCATACAACACTGAGACACACAGGGAAAGCAGTAAAGGTATCATAAACGGAAAACCAGATTCAGTGATAAGAACATCTGACACATCATTTTCAATTGTTAGAGAATCCTTATTGGAGGAGAAAGATTACACAGGACGGAAAATAACATATTAAGCGGGAAGCACAACAGTTGATGTGAGAATAGCTAAAGTGAAGGTTGAATCTCCATTTCTTTGCGGGATAATAGAAGCACTTGCAAGTAGAGAACCACTCGCAGACTTCATCATTGCAGGGAAAGAAAAGCCAAAGGGTTGTACCATAAAAGAAATACAGGAGTGGGAAAAGACTCATTATGTGCCAGCATTGCTAGCCCAGACCTAACCAAAAGTAAGGAAGAAGTAAAGAAAATGTGTGAGTGCATTGCATGTAATGGTGTGACAACATAATTTGCAATGTGGTAATTAGACAGCAGTCAGTTAGAGAGAGAGAGAGAGAGAGAGAGAGAGAGAGAGAGAGAGAGAGAGAGAGAGAGAGAGAGAGAGTTATGTGAATGAGAGTGTGTATGAAAAATGTTTTAACTGTCAACCTTTCAGAGAATTTCTACACAAATAAAACAAGTGGAATCTCTCCCGATAATGTTTATTCGGAAGAATTGTTACAAATCCTTTCTAAACCAACTGACAGATTAGTGGTTGAGGAGTCATAATAGAACTGTCATTTCTGACTCTACTGTTGTTAATACAACAGATAGTCTCCTTGCTGTACAACAAGACTCACGTTCAAACAAACATTTCTTTACACCTAAGATTAACCAACAAAATTCAGAAACATCATCTACACAGAAAACTGAAATTGGTAATGTACTCTCTGATGTGCCGGGCAGATGTACACACATTTACCAGCATTTACAATTATTAATCAACAAACCGGTCAAATTAAAACATGCTATATTTTTTTTGTATTGCAATGTATATTGTTGACATGTGCATGTTTATTTATGATGCCTCATAGATTACCTACTAGTCAAGGATCTCAACATTTTGGATTTACAGAAAAACTCTCAAAAGTCCAAATTTATCTTAAGGATCTTCCAAAAATTTTGAATTTTGAAAACCCCACCACCAATAAGGAGATCCGAAGCTTACTCGACCTCATCAATCATTACAACCAATTTACCCCGAACATTATCCAAGAAACTGTAGTTTTCACTAAACTAATAAAAAGGGGGCATTCCAATACAATTGAGTGGAACCGAGAACTAGATCAGACTTTCACCAAAATCAAGACTCTTTTCTCCAGTTCCCCCATTTTAAAGTTTGCTAATATCATATTAACCTTTGTTCTCAGAGATCATACCAGTGGTACGGTGTGTCTGATGCAGTGTGATGGTGAGATGTTACATTCAAATTGCTACGTGAGCAGGAAGTTGTCTCCAGCCCACGTACACTATTTTACGGCAGAACAGCAGTGTCTTGCGAGGATTGTTTGTGTAACAAGACTCAAACTTGGACAGACCTTTTTGTCCTACAAACACACAACCAGCCACTACTCGTATATAGTCTGGTGCCCCGAAAGACAATCGTAAAACCAGATGGGCACTACCACTGCAAGATTTCCAATTCACAATCACACACATCAAGGGCAACAGCAACAACTTGGCTGACCTATTAAACCGGCTGTAAAACTATTGATTGCCTAGTTGTATCCTGAAATTGACAGTCTGGTAACTTCAGAAATTTACAGACTATGTGAAAAGACATGTCTTCATGCATTCATGCCTTCTTGAAAATGCAGATGACTATGAATTGTTCCATAACTGAATTCTACAACAACTTTCATAGATCCAGTTGAACAATAGTAAATGTCAAGTAGCAGTGTATACAAGTGCTGTTCTAGCCTAAAACCAGTGAACTGAACAATCATAAAAGATGACTCTGCAGCAACATAGAAGTGATGATCATTCTAAGGACCTCAACAGAAAGGAAAATGTGAAGTATGAAAGAAGAGTGTAATTGGAATAAAAGCAAATGAATGTATAAAATAGAAGTCTATGTTGTGATTGTCATATTATAAGTTAATCCTTTTATGTTCTTCATTTAATATAATATGTTATAGATATATAAAACTATATGTGTTATATGGATTATATATGTTTTATACATTCTGTATGTGCTATATGGTTTATATGATTATGTTACATGTGTATTATTTGGTTTTGAATTGATAATCTTATTCATTCCATTTCATTCGCACAATTTTATTTGTGTATTTTCTTTATTTATTTTGATTTGTAAATATTGTGTTGGTATTTATGAAGAGTAATTTATCTGCGTATTTTTCTTATTTATTTTGATTTATAACTATTAAGATGGTATTTATAAAAGGGAAATAATTTTGAGTTTGAAAATTATTTTATGCATATTTTGCTTATTTATTTCGATTTGTAATTGTAATTGTTTTGTTTGAATGAATATAGTGTAATGATTTTTGTTTGTGAAAATCTATATATATTTTGCTTATTTATTTTCAGTGTAAAATTATTTGTGTGACAATCCATGTGGATTTTACAAATATATTTTCTTTTCTTTTCCTTGCTAAAGATTTTTGCTAGATTACATAAGTAATGTTAAGTGCTTTACTTCCAATCATTTTTGTTTTAAAATTCTCGAATTGCAAAAATAATATTTTTCGGTTTTGGAAAATTAATCTGAAATTCATTACGTCTAAAAAAGTTACAATTGCTTAATATTAACCGAGTATCTTATGTGCAGCAAATGTGTATGTAAAGTATATGTTAGACAATAATGCATTATGAGTAGATAGTTTTGTAAAATAGTAAATTTGGAAATAATGTACATTATGGTTTAGCAGTGATAATGAAATTATTTTAATTTTTTTAATTGTTTATTTTGCTTTCTAAAATTGATAATTGACCGTTTAAATGAAAATTAAATTGTACTTTTACAAGGGCACTCACATGGAGAGTTAATGATGTTGTAACTAATATTACATATATGGAGACTACATTTGAGGAGTAGCACTATCCTTGAAGGATAGTGTGTCCAACTGGTCACAGATTTGTTTACTGCCTATTTTGCACTGTGGGTCATATGGGGTGATTAGTGTCTTGACAGGTACTGCGGATTCGCGGACACATTATATGACTGTAGGTCGGGGAGTCAGGTCATGATTCCTTTTCACAACCCTGGACAACTCTTGTGGAGATAGTCCATGACGCCAACTGTTATTAATCATGGTGTCGTTGGTACGGCTTGGGAGTGTATACAGTGGAGTCTTACTTGCACAGTAAGTGAAGTAAGGTGTAATTGGGTCCCGGACGATTTGAGTGTCCACCCAAATTATTATTTATATCATTACCCATATCATTTGAAGGTGTAATGAGTAGTGACGTATTTGTGTCAAGGGCTGATACCATTTCAATCCATTAGGGAGGGGCTTACCTATTGAATGTATATACCCATTAAATATGTGCCAGATAGTTTGTCCTTAGGTGATTGACCCAAAAGTACATGACTTATTTTTTTTTCAGGTAACTAAATGTTGACGATATAATTTAAAAAGATGACTGTACATGATGGCAGGCCACGCGTTTCTGATACTTGACTTTGTCAGGAAGTATCAGTTCAGAGGAAGGGTGAATGTCACAACCCTGTGAGTACAATCAGTGGCGGAATGGACCACACCGTAGGGTGTGCGTGTTGAGGTGACACCCCAGGGTTGACACAAAGGTCAGGACCGTGACTGATCAAGTCTGTTCTATAATTTGCACGGTGAAACCAGCGCTCAGGATAAACCGCTTGGCTACGACAAGAAAGGGTGAACTCTGTTGCAGAGAAGCTCGCAACACGATTACCCCTTTGGGGGATTGAGCTGGTGAACGGGTCAAGAGACACGAGGTGGAAGGACAGAGGACATTCGGTGTGCGACGGTCAGACGAAGCAGACGTGTAGCGAGACAGTGATAGTATATTAGAGTTAGGATATTTGTTTAGTGACTGCATAGATTACTTACAGTGTTCTGTTAGAATAGGATATTCTTTTGTGCTGTGTATTTAACCGATACAAGGTATTGTATTATGCCATAAGAGGTAAATAGGTTTCAGTTACTCCTGACCAGTTAAATCGTTTAGGTGCATGTTCTGTGAGAGAATGTCTAGCCTTGTCATACTGATCCTGCACTAGACAGAGGCGGTGATGACTGGTAGGTCAGCGTGGCGATAGAAAAGAACGTATCTCGCCGTGCTGTGGTTTGTGCACCAGGAGATTGCCTGTAGCACGTACTGGAAAACGAGGCGATTGTAAAGCTTGTTCGGCCAGAGGGTCCAGGCCATAGGTGGCCACACAGCGGGAAGTCAACTGTCTATTGTATTACCTGTACTTGCAATAAAGATTGTCGTGTGTGCTCTGTGTGCGTTCGGGTTCAGTGTGTGTCAAAGGTTAGTTTGTCTATCATAGGCCCAGTTACGAGCCACGGACCAGCAAGGTCACCCAGAGGTCTGTGACATCATTCTTCTGCAGTGGTTTAAATTATTTTTATCTCCAAATTTTTATCATATGGAGGTTTCTTGTAATCTTTCTCTTTTGTACTCTGGATGTGAACTTTGCAACCTGGTGTAGAAGGATCTGTTTAACTTGATTTTTAAATGTGCACCAACCGGGTAGTGGTCACTATGACACTTAGCTCCTCTGTAGCTTCTAACTGGTTGTATGTTCGATGCATTTCTATTATTTATGTAAATGTGATCTGTCACATGAATGCCATGTTTGTTTATGTAGATCGTTTCTTTGAAATCTGGTGCTGCTTATCTGTAGTCCTTTCGCTAGGGCAAGATGATTAATCTCCATCCATTATCGTTTGAATTAGTATGTAGGATTTCCAAATTGCCACATTTTTATAGGGGTTTTCTTTTCCTATTTTTGCACTGAAATCTCCGAAAACAATCAATTCCTCGTTTTTGAGCTTCATCTGTGAAATTCTCAGGGAGATCATAGAAATCTTCTTACATATCATCTTCTTTATCTTTAGTGGGTGCATGCAGTTCTTCAGCTGCACTAGCTCTATTAAGGGTTCGTACATTCAAACCGGGGACTAATACTAATGCATTCCTGCTAAGACCAAAAATATTGTTTACGTTAACCGAAAGTTCGTCTTAAGCGAATTTTTATAATTATTTTTTTAATTTGCCAATCCCTGTAGGCGATTTGGCAGCAGACCACCTTGGTTTAGGCCTCAGTCTCGAGAACCGACCGTTCGGTGACAATGGCAAGCTACTGAACGCAAATGTCCCTAGTAAAACCACAACAGCCGAAAAAATGCTGGAGTTGGTTCTGCAACGTCCTGTAAAGGATACGCAACTAACTTTATTTGTGCAAATCGGTCCATTATTAGGTACATCTCAAGTTTTCGGGCCTAAAAAGAGAGTGACTTCCATTCCCATTCACAAATTTTGTGCCACTGCAGCTAATCTCAAACCACGGAAGAGTACAGCCTAAGTCCCAGGAGAGTGTGTAGCCTAAGTCCAGTTCTGCATGTTTCGGGATAGTTAATGTAATGCAGAACACGCGATATCGCCAGCCGGTGACAAGAACTAGTAAAATACTGCGTCTTAAAGACCGGTCATTAAACCTGACACCCTTGCAACAAAGAATAAGCCTTGCGACAAGGCAGTTCATGAATGGAAAGGGAAGTCACTCTCTTTCTCGGCTTGAAAAGGTGAGTTGTAATCATTATTATTATTGTGCCTTCATACTAAGATTAAACCCCTAATGCACGCCACTTCTGGCCTTAAAAGTATGTAAGGCGGGAGTGAGAGGGGGTGAGCAAGTGTCTTAGCGCCCCCACCCCCAAGCTCCCCATCCCCCACCCCCCCCCCCCCCCCAGTTTTCATATCGCCAGTAACACTGATTACCATGTTTGTGCCCTGTTTACTTGTAGCTAATTTTCAGGAAATGTGTTGAAGCATGTTATCACGGGATTTTTTTCCTGCCCAGCTTGTTGCTTGCAGCCTGCAACATCACTAGATCGCACCCGCTTCGGAGGTATTTTCATGTGCCAACATTTACTTACCTGTACAATTGTGATGACAAACGATCGCACATAGGCATGCCAACATGTGGGTCCATATGTATCGAGGTAAATAGTAATCACATGCGGGCTTTTTAATTCACTAACTATTGCTTGCACGTGAGGAGCGGCCGATCGAACGCTTAGAACAATGCGCTCTTAAGCGGGAGACTCAGATTCGAATCCGTAATGTTAGGGAGTGTTTTTTTAACGGTCGGGGGCAACAATACAACATTAGCAGTCCGCAGTCACAACACTACCTTTGCGGCCATAAATCCTAAGACTCACGACTTTATACCTGCTAGGCTAGAGTGGTAAATAAAGCCAGTATTGGCAATTTTTTGGCTACTTGCAGTACTGAAGGATGGTACACTTGATTGTCCATACACATACACATGAGGGGGCTGTGTGGTCTTGAGGTATGGTATCTGCAGCGAGTGCTAGCAGTTCTGGGTTCAGTCCCCGGTGAGGGCTGTGAATTTTTTCACGCAGACTTGTACTTTTATTAATTCCCCTGGTCGTTTGGTAGCGAGATCGGACGCCCGTGTGCATTGTTGTGCACGTCAAAAAATCCATTGGCAGTTGGAAATCAAAAAGAGTAGCCTAACGGGGCTGCCCGGGCAAAATTTGGAGTTCAAAATCTACCCAAAGTATTTCAGGATCTTCGCCGGTGCAACAGAGCCTGTGCACTGTGCTGAGCTTCTTTGGGACTCCGACATGAGTTAGACGAAGAACGGAGCACTTTTGGGTTACTACCCGTGTGCCATGATGTTGATCCTCAAAAACATACACATGAGGGGAAGTAACTGAGTTACATTAACAATGCCAGTAACATTCTGATTATATATGAGTCGCCTTACCTCTAAGCGTCAAGTATCGGCAAGAAAAAAACGAATTAATGCTATTGGCCTTTACTTAATGACTTCCCCTCGTCTGCGTGTGCATACATATGTGTATGTGTGTAATGCACAGAGACAGCAATTGTCAGGGGACCCTTGGGGCCAGATAAAAAGGATAACAAATACATTTTCCAACGAATGGAATGAAATTTCCAAGTATTGAACGGCAATGGTAGAAATGTTTTAAGTGCATAAGTGCCGATAAATGTGTGCAAATATATAGTTTTAAAGATTTTTTTTCTCCAGTTTTTATGATAACATATATTGTCAAATGTTAATGATTGTTGAATATTTTAGAGATCACTGAAGTAAAGGTAAAGTTTGCTTGCGTTCTGAAATGTTAGCTTGTTTAACTCCTCTTCCTACCCCAGAACGCAATGATAAATAAGGTATTTATAATAGTTTAAATAAATACATAGAAAAGATGTAATTTGGTATTCTAAGTACACCCGGATGTCTCTAGGGAGCCACAATATGAGACACTGCTCTGCCAAAGTCAACTTGAGAGAGTAATTCAGATTCAAATGATTTTGGGAAAGAGCTTTCGTAACATTTGGTGGAATTTTCTTGACATTAGACTCCATAAGATGGTTGTGAATTACTTCTGCATATCATCATCATGTAGCCGGTCCTTTGCAGAACGTCGCTCTCATCACAGTCTGCCTGAAAGAAACTCGATCTCTCGCCAGTTCTCCCGCCTCATGAACTTTCACACTCAAGGTGTCACTTATATCCTGTGCCCATCTTCGTGTTGGTCGGCCTGTCATGAAGTGAACAGCCAACCCTACAGGATGGACGAGTCGTGACTCTGACTTCCATAAGCGGGCAGTCACATTTCAAACTTAAACCCGTCCGGAGGGGTATATAGTCCCTTATATTGATATATACCTTTATCTGGTAAAATATTCTTTTCTAGACCCTCTAGTTGCTTTGATAAATTTTCATTTTCAAACTTGCAACTGTAGGTTAAAGATTTCTGGTGTTTAATTCAGAAATTCCTGTAAGCCGGTTTACTCCTTGGACATGAATACAGGGGACTTCTTTCCTAGAGACGCTAAGTTTAGGTTTGAGCAGCATTCTTTCGCCTGATTCCCAAGTGTCAAGACGTGTATACAGTCTATGTAGAAATTGGCGCATTCAAAGTACCAAGTCTACATTGGAAGAATTCCTAAGCTTGGGTAAGTTGATTATAGTATTCGAGTACCATAATATATGTCTTTTTAAAGTTGGTCACTGCTGCAGAGAGGGAAGATTCAGCTGTGTGATCGCACAGAGTTGGGCCGTTCTTGATGTCCAGAGATCAGGCTCCGAACATTAAACCTTTCCCTATGCAGACTAAATAGTTTGTGCTCTACATAACCCACACCATTTGTAAAAATATAAAAACCCTACAAGTAATTATTCTCTGACCAGACAAACGAAGTTTTGTGCCTCCTAGCAGAGATATGGAAACTGGGTCATCTTTTAAGTTAACTGCTGTGACGTCAGAGCAGACGCTCTGAGTCTAAAGTGTGTTTGACACAGATTCAGTGGGTGTGTAGTGGACAGCCTGTGGAGACGTGAAATTTATATAGGTACTAACTGTATACATTGTATGTCTGCGAGTGCAGATGTGAGGGTGGAGAGAGAATGATCTATGTGTGGTAGTGTCTATCTATCTCCACTATATACCTTGTTTTCTATCTGTTGCACTAATTTACAGACAGATAAATGAAAGGAGACATTGTCTCCTGTTCTTGAGAGTTACACTCTGAGGAATGCAGAAGGGTAGCAAAGTGTGGGGTGAGCTGGTGTGTGAATAAGGTTGATTACTAATTCTGAGTTATTTCCTGACAGGATGATACCTCCTTAGAGATCAGACGAATCACAGTCCAGCCAACAACCACCAACCCATACCATTCTGAGCACCAAGCATACCCAATAGCTTGTTTGTGAGTTCCAGGACTGGTGGACAATTGCAGACACTTATGTCATCAATCCATAGAATCAGTCTTCAATAGCGTTGTTGGGCTCTTATGCAGTTCATGTGTCCTCACCTGTGAGACAGTCAGCTTGTACCAGAGCAAATTGAGGCATAGCTACCTACTGAGTCAACTATAGTAAAATCACCATGGACTGAGAGGAGCAGTGACCTACGAACTGGGATAAGTGATCTCTTAACTACACACATGCTCTCTTCACACAGCTCCTCGTGATTCCTGTGATGAACTCATGTAAAAATCAAGAACACATCTGGCTGCTTCAATATCTGGGTTGTGTCATTGATTCCTGAACTCCATTCACTGAACATTCTTGATGATCTATTAATTAATATATGTATATATATTGTACTTATTACATGCAGACATTTTCATGGCTGACTTGGGTGTCCCTGTTTCACAATTCTAACTGTTTCATAACCTGGGAGCTATTTTTTTTTTATAGCAGTGGGGGTGTCCAGCCAAGTGTGCTTAGGAATATTATATATTTTGTAGTGCCAAAGCTTGAGTTGCCCTACTCCTGGAATAAGTTGGGCGTATATTAACCACGTGATATCCCTTAGACCAATAGGAGCCAACGACTCAACATAATTATTTCAGAGTGCTGTTGGTTCTTAAATAGAAATCCTTAAATCAGGCACGTGACAGGAGCGGTATGTGACACGGCCCCTGCCCCTCCTTTCTGGTACCATGCCTTCTGCTATAATTTTTTTCCACTCCATCATAGAGCTTGATATGACCAAAATATTTCAGCTTCCGCGACAGGATGCTGTTCATTAGCCAATCTTCCTTGATGTTCAGATCTTTCAAGATGTCAATATTTCTCATCTTCTTTGTCCAAGATATTCTGAGAATCTTTCTATAGCATATCAGCTCAAAAGCCACTATTCTCTCTTAAGGACTGAGAGATAGTCCATGACTCACATCCGTATGTAGCCACAAGGAAGATGCATGCACTCAAAATTCTAATTGTTATCTCCTTGCTAGTGCTTAACCATTGACTTTTAAGGCTGTTCAATCTTTGCATTACTATGGCCATCCTCCTTTTAATTTCTGCATATCACTGAGGTTATATTTATGGATGAAGGCAACAACAGATATGTTATTTTGTGGGGGAAAAAAAAAAGAAACACTGAAATTTACTTTGTTCATAAAGAAAACAATGAGATACCAATAGGGGCTGTTTAAAGTGAAAAAACTAAAAAAAAAAAAAAAAAAAACCATTAATGATGCTATTTGATGGAGAAAAGAAACAATAAGACAATGAATAGTCTGTAGTGACAAGGAAAGAAACAGTTTAGCTGTTTTGTGGAGAATGGAAAACAAACAGATAGGCAGATCTGTAGGCAAGACGGAAATTAAAATATAGGCTATTTTATAGTCGACACAAATGTCTGTAACAGGTATATCATAGCTCCAGGATGACTACAGTGTGTATTTCAAGTGTTCAACCCAGGCCATTCCGGTGTGTTCGAAAAACGAAGATACAGATAGACTGTGTACTCCTGCACCACTTGGTGGTGAATTGATGTACGCCAGTCTAGATGTTGTAAGGGTTCTTTGGGAGAGAGTCAACAGTGTGAAGGAACATATAGATCATTACAGTGAGGATAATAGAGCTGCGAGGAGTTAGCAGGGGATCTGGCCGACGCTCAACACTCAAACGAAAGACGAGCGGGATATACAATTAGAGTGTTACTGGTGACATCAGAATTTGAACTCTTCGCTTGTTGCTTAAAATGGGGTCAAAGCGTTAATGAGTGTGGCCCGAGTGCTGTGATCTCAATTCCTAATTCAGTATTCAAAATTCAACATAGGTTAGTTGGGTATCCTTTACAGGACGTCGCAGAACCAACCCCAGCATATTTTTTGTTGTTGTGGTTTTTCTAGGCAAACTTTACGTCAGCTCTCGGAACTACAGTCGAAACCAACTCAAGAGAAATCGTTCTCAGGTGGGATCGAACTCGGCAGCCCGGCATTAGGAAGCGCGTTTGCAGCACCTAAGTAACAGACACCAACAATTGTCAACATGCAGTATGTATTTTATAAAACCCACTCATACTGGAATTCTTGTTACTTCGTAACTGTCTGTGTAAGACAAAATAAAGTAAAGATCCCTTTTCACGCCTTTAGGCGCATCGGGCATATGGAAAGAGCACACATATTGTTACAGACCATTCAGCACTTGGTGGGTAATGTGGTCAGGATTACGCCAGCCGTCTTTACTTCCCCAGGACATACATCCTGGTACCCATTTTAGGCTGGGTGGGCCTGTGACGCCCCATTCCACGAGAAAAATCCACACAACTGTTTGTGTTCCCCAGTATAGTTGTGCGAGTAGCTATGCTGTTGAACGAGGTTTGCACCAGTTAAATAGTAATCCTTGAAATGTTAACCATACAGACTCCAGTCTGGTAGTCTTAGTTTCAGCTTCATAGCAAACGGGTCACCCCATCTTTGCTCTGCTCCAGTGTCAACGAAAAATACACAGAATGTTTTATCACAGTCCGTTGTGGAAAGATTGACAGACTGCTGTCTCACCATATCTATCATACACACGCATTAAAGCAGCATACGGTAGCCATCCGAAGTGCTAACACAAACAGTCCGACACTAGAAATGCAGTTCATCATTGATGGTAGCAGAAGTCACCAACAGATCAGCAGTTGCACAAGCGATCAATTTTAATCACATTCGGGCACCACCAACATTGCGACAACAGGCACTGCGCCATTTTCTCAATCTACAGTTCACACCACCACGTTGGTCACAGCCGAAAAAACATTCCAAATGAAATCCGCAGCTCACAGCGTCACGCCATGCATTTAACTTCCGACAATGTAATTAACAACGTTTTTTCATTGACTAAATCGTTGGGTCTATGAAGATTGCATTATCAACGAATTATACTTTTTGAACTATGCTAGACAGTACTAGGAGAACAAGCACAAGTATAACATGCAGTCAAATAAATATAAGACGATATATGAAATTTTCCGTGTGGGTTCCAGGGTCACATTTTAAGGGGGTGGGGGGGGGGGGCACTGCCTTCCTAACAGTTATGTTGTAAAAGTGACTAATTACGGAATTTTTCTTTGAAGTCGGATCGCGTATACCCCAGTGGCACGGAACCATGTAAGCTAGGTCTGTAAAATGGATTTGCAAGTAAAATTAAAGCTCTAGAACGAGGCTGGAGCCCAAAAGTAAACGAACAGCCACAATTTTTCACCAGAGCTTACAGCCGGTGAAGGCGAAGAAGAAGAAGAAGAAGAAGAAGAAGAAGAAGAAGAAGAAGAAGAAGAAGAAGAAGAAGAAGAAGAAGAAGAAGAAGAAGAAGAAGAAGAAGAAGAAGAAGAAGAAGAAGAAGAAGAAGAAGAAGAAGAAAAAAGAAGAAGAAGAAGAAGAAAGAAGAACAATAAAAAAAAAAAAAAAAAGGGAGAAGATGAAGAAAAGAGATTATAATATTTTTAAAAAAATGTATCAACAAAAACTTAAAAAAAGATAACTTCTATACAAGGCTGGAGAGGTGGGGGAAAGGGGTTGGGGTAGCTCTCTTACAAATTTGGGGTGAGGGCACTGAGACTATAATCGACGGAGAGGAGTGGTGGAGAGCTCAAGGCGGCTAAGCTGTCAGTGACACTGATCTGAGCTACAGCATTACAGACTTCGGCAAGCCTAAAGATCAAAAGATGGTTTCCTCAGACTTGGCTGGAACATCATGCATTTGTGTTTCGAAATACGCAAGACAGACATTGGGAAACAGCTGATGTTGTCTGTGAGGATTACGCAATTTTGGTCTAGTGTGTCATATTTGTTACTAAACACCAAAAAGTGGCTGAAATGAACACCAATATATGTTATCTGTTTTTCAGTCTCGAAGTGTGAATTATACAGTGTGTTTGTTTGCGTGTTGGACTTTCAATAGGTCTGTCTATTGTCATAAGTACCTACTGTCAGAAGACAAAGAACAAGAAGAAGAAGAAGTGGAAATGCAAAGATCACGGCAACAGTGTTACATATAATTAGTAACAGTATCCACCCCTGGCACAAACAATCATGTAATAATATCGTTGTTTATAGGCATCGAAATACACCACCTTAGAAATCTGTTGTAGGCCAAAGTACAGCTCAGGTATTCTTTCTACAGAATTGACTCTGTGGGGGTAAAGAACAGACGCTTGCCATGCAACTGCCAAATCTCTGGGAGAAATGAAATCATCTAGGGCAGGGGCTCTCAACCTTCCTAATACCCCGACCCTTTCAAACAGTCCTCCCATGTTGTGGCGATCTCTCTAAATAATTTTTTTTTATCTATCTTCTTCTTCTTCGCGTTCACAAGCAGTAAACTCCGGCGGAAAGTTATGGTTGCTCGTCCACTTATGGACTGCAGTCCTGTTCCAGAACCTGAGTGTTGCGTGTGCATCCATTTTACAGATCTGACTCATTTGTATGAAGGCTGCTGGTTCTTTACGTCTCAGGCAAATGCAATCCGACTTCGAAGGAAGCTCCCAATTAGTCGACTCTTACGACATGCTTCTGGATAGACAGTGGGTCTATTCTTGTTTTCCCTATAATAGGGCACCGGAACCTACACGGGTAATTTTTATTTATAACTTCAATGAATATGCGTTTTCAATCGTCTTAGAGCACCCCTGTGAAAGAGTCGTTCGACCCCGACAAAAGGGTAGCCACCCACAGGTTGAGAACCGCTGATCCAGGGGGTAGTATATCACACGTGCCAACAATCGAGAACAGGAACACAAAAAGGGGTTGTTTTCTAGTGTATATTTGTGTGACTTCAATCGTTTATTAGGAGCTTTATGTGTTTATATTCATAAAGTGGTTTGCAGGGCTTATATTTCCAGATTTAAAAAAAAAAAAAAAAAAGTTGCCGGTACTCATCCCAGAGTGTATAACACTTTGCGGTTGACAATTAATATATACCCAAAGAAAAGGTGTCCGTACTGAGTACCGCCCAAAAAAAGCTTTGCTGATTTGAATTATTTCATTTTTGTGATTGCTTTCAATAGTTCACTCATCTGGTTTGTTTATCTGTGTGTATCTTTAAAATCTGAACATATTTAATACAATTTCTCAGACGAACTGTCTTAGTTTGTAGGTGAAAAAAGAAGAGATGTACAATGAGCTGTCTGGACTAGTTTGAAAAGAAGAGATAGACAATGAGCTGTCTGGACTAGTTTGAAAAGAAGAGATAGACAATGAGCAGTCTGGACTAGTTTGAAAAGAAGAGATAGACAATGAGCTGTCTGGACTAGTTTGAAAAGAAGAGATAGACAATGAGCTGTCTGGACTAGTTTGAAAAGAAGAGATAGACAATGAGCTGTCTGGACTAGTTTGAAAAGAAGAGATAGACAATGAGCTGTTTGGACTAGTTTGAAAAGAAGAGATAGACAATGAGCTGTCTGGACTAGTTTGAAAAGAAGAGATAGACAATGAGCTGTCTGGACTAGTTTGAAAAGAAGAGATAGACAATGAGCTGTCTGGACTAGTTTGAAAAGAAGAAATAGACAATAAGCTGTCTGGACTAGTTTGAAAAGAAGAGATAGACAATGAGCTGTCTGGACTAGTTTGAAAAGAAGAAATAGACAATGAGCTGTCTGGACTAGTTTGAAAAGAAGAGATAGACAATGAGCTGTCTGGACTAGTTTGAAAAGAAGAGATAGACAATGAGCTGTCTGGACTAGTTTGAAAAGAAGAGATAAACAATGAGCTGTCTGGACTAGTTTGAAAAGAAGAGATAGACAATGAGCTGTCTGCACTAGTTTGAAAAGAAGAGATAGACAATGAGCTGTCTGCACTAGTTTGAAAAGAAGAGATAGACAATGAGCAGTCGGGACTAGTTTGAAAAAAAGAGATAGACAATGAGCTGTCTGGACTAGTTTGAAAAGAAGAAATAGACAATGAGCAGTCGGGACTAGTTTGAAAAGAAGAGATAGACAATGAGCTGTCTGGACTAGTTTGAAAAGAAGAGATAGACAATGAGCTGTCTGGACTAGTTTGAAAAGAAGAAATAGACAATGAGCTGTCTGGACTAGTTTGAAAAGAAGATAGACAATGAGCTGTCTGGACTAGTTTGAAAAGAAGAAATAGACAATGAGCTGTCTGGACTAGTTTGAAAAGAAGAGATAGACAATGAGCTGTCTGCACTAGTTTGAAAAGAAGAGATAGACAATGAGCTGTCTGGACTAGTTTGAAAAAAAAAGAGATAGACAATGAGCTGTCTGGACTAGTTTGAAAAGAAGAGATAGACAATAAGCTGTCTGGACTAGTTTGAAAAGAAGAGATAAACAATAAGCTGTCTGGACTAGTTTGAAAAGAAGAGATAGACAATAAGCTGTCTGGACTAGTTTGAAAAGAAGAGATAGACAATGAGCTGTCTGGACTAGTTTGAAAAGAAGAGATAGACAATGAGCTGTCTGGACTAGTTTGAAAAGAAGAGATAGACAATGAGCTGTCTGCACTAGTTTGAAAAGAAGAGACAGACAATGAGCTGTCTGGACTAGTTTGAAAAAAAGAGATAGACAATGAGCTGTCTGGACTAGTTTGAAAAGAAGAGATAGACAATGAGCTGTCTGGACTAGTTTGAAAAGAAGAGATAGACAATGAGCTGTGTGGACTAGTTTGAAAAGAAGAGATAGACAATGAGCAGTCTGGACTAGTTTGAAAAGAAGAAATAGACAATGAGCTGTCTGGACTAGTTTGAAAAGAAGAGATAGACAATGAGCTGTCTGGACTAGTTTGAAAAGAAGAGATAGACAATGAGCTGTGTGGACTAGTTTGAAAAGAAATAGATAATGAGCTGTCTGGACTAGTTTGAAAAGAAGATATAGACAATGAGCTGTCTGGACTAGTTTGAAAAGAAGAGATAGACAATAAGCTTTATAGACTAGTTTGAAAAGAAGAGATGAAAAACACATGAAATGTTTATCAGAGTTCAAATGAAATCCGCAGCTCACAATATTGCGCTATGCACTCAACTCAGAAGCTAGGCAACGACACCATATCCTTCCAGTCTACAAATGGAGCAAAAATGCAACGGTCGCCGTCTGGCAAAAGCAACCAAAAAAAAAAAAAAAGTTTACCACGGCTACAAAAAGTGGCCGTGCCTAGGGTCCATTTTGACCTGAAACATTATTTGAGGGTTAATAAACGGTCACGCTAGCAGTATACTCACTATTAGCTGGGGAAGGGACTTAATACATTACATCCACCAGCAGGACACGACTACAATGAGCTGTTCTTGCTGACGATCAGTTTATATTTCACAGTGAAAGTAAACAGCTGTAGGACCAAATAAACCAACTACACGACAGTTGCCTTAAACGTCACATGAAGATCAATACTGCAGCAAATCAAAGTCATGAGAATAAGTAGAAAGCAAGGAACCATCGACACAGTGATAAAAGATCAAAGTCTGAAACAAGTGTAAACTTGGGAATGGGCCGGGGGCGAAAGTTCAGGCGCCGCTGGATCGATAACAACAACAACAAATACTTGGGGAGCACTTTGACATACAATAGTAAAATAGACAGAGAGATAGAAACGAGAATTCAACAATGTCATTGACCAATTTACTCCAATTTAAACTCACTACCATCCTAATTAAGACATAAAGACTCATTATTATTATTATATTTTTACCGACAGTTTGTTCCCAGTATCAGACTTGGACATTGACACACGAACACGAGAGAAAACTAACCACGTGTGACCTGAGCTGTTTGAGAATGGTTGTGAATGAAACCAGAAGAGATCGAGTGAGAAACGACGTGATTACAAGCACTCTAGAAACAACACCCATTGTTGAAATTCACTTAGAAAGAAAGAATGAAATGGTTTGGCCATCTAATGAGAATGAAACCAACGATGCCAGCACCAAGAGCTTACAACCTGAAAATCAAAACACCAAGAGAAGGGAAAGGCCGAGAAAAACATGGATTAGAGGAGTCACTGACATCTTGAGACTGCATAACATCACGGCATATCAAGCGACCGAGCGCGACCTGGCTCAGCTGCCGATCATCTGATTAACTGCGACGCCTAGCGGCATAAGCACATATTGACAAAAGAAGAAGAAGACTGATGCTCCACACACTTTTATGTTATCACAATATACTTCACCGCACATAGGGAATTCCCAGGACTCACACTCACAGGATACCTCTACTAATTGTTCCCATGCAAAGTTAGTTATAATGTCTGTTATCTTGACCTCGAAAGCATTTGTAGCTTTGATGAACGGCCATGTTTAATCCCATTATGGCGGTCATAGCAGTGCGGGACGCAGTGGACCAATCAGATCTGTCGGCTGGTTCAGCAGAGTGGATATCCTGATTTTCTCTGCCAACAAATCCCCTCCGCCCTGCACCACTTTTCCCCAACAACCTTCACCATGCACTTAAGTTATCTCTCTCTCTCTCTCTCCCCACCCCCAACTCCCACCCACCCCCAACTTAATAAAAACAACAACAACAACAATTGTCACTGAGAGCGTATGAAACCAGAGGTCTACCTCCGTGCAATTTCCTACCCCACAAACTCACGAAAATCTTCATCAACATGCACTTGAGTTCAAAAGCAAGGAAATTCTGTAATCATCAGCCGTGACTCCACTAACCTCAAACATCAATAATCAGATAGCACTACAGTTCGATGTACGGTATGTAATTGTTTCTCGCCTACACCGTCTCCACTCCACAACTTCAACCCATTCCCCTCTAACCATCCCCCTCTACCCACATATGGATCATCCCATGCCGACTGGAATACGACACTAGACCCCAGCCACACCATCCACATCACTACTAACACATCTTTATTCCATTTAGACATCTATAAGATCGCGTTGAACACATGCCAAATGATTGTTCAGAATTCTGTCCAAACTCGAAAACTATTTTCAGTATTTTTTGAAAATGTTAAACTTATAAATCGCGGTCTGAATGGACGTTCAAGTGAAGGGAGTTACGAACTATGACTTTCTCTTACTAGATACGGGGAGCTGCGTGGTCTCGGGGCATAGTGTCAGCCTTGAGTGATAGATGTTCTGGGTTCACGGGCTGGACGTTTTTCACGTGAAAATGGACTTCTAGTCTCTGGTTAGTGAGGTAGGACACCCGAGTGGATTGTTGCGCACATAAAAATTCCCTTGGCGTTGAAAATCGAGAAGTGTAGCCTAAAGGGCAAAATTTGCTCGGGCAAAATTTAGAGTTAAAATTCTACCCAAAGTATTTAAGAATCCTCGCCGGTGCTACAGAGCCTGCGCACTGTGCTGAGCTTCTTCGGACTCAGACTTGAGTTGGAAGAAGAACGTAGCACTTATGGGTTATTACCATTGTGTCATGATGTTGATCCGTTGTTCAAACTTCAAACTTTAAACTTATGAGATGGGCCTGCCCAAAAATAATAAGGGAGCAAATTTATGAACACTTTAGAGGAACAAAAGGGACAAAATATGACGTAGACCGAACAGACAGAGGACAACTAACGAGGCAAAAACCATTATAAAGATAAGAAAAACACAAACACATTGGGACACCGACAAGAAGGAGCGGTTTATCTATCAGGTTAGAGACACAACGCCAACATGATGGCACACAAACCACAAACTTAGCCGCAAATATACCAGACCATAAATATAACCCGTTGAACGTGGTCGTGTTTTAAATTCTTTTAACCCTAAGAAGGAACCAGAACTGAGACTCGAAGGCAGTAAAGATTTGCTGCACCAAGCATTACTCTCTAGTCATGCAGTCGTGTTAGCGTAGGCGATTCATCATAATCCTTTATTCTGTTCTGTAAATCAATAATGGTCATTTCTGTCCATGCTTCTTGCCGTATGCATTGGGGCATTGCTGGCCAGTTCGTCTGCTTGTTCATGTTCTTTTACTGTTACATGGCCATAACTTTTAACCTCGGGATGTTCTATTAGCCGAAATGGTAAACATAATCCACTCTCCCTTTTCATCTAGAACTTTCTCCCTGTATTGAGGCACTTCAGTTTTCCTTTCTTAATTACGCGCTCCAAAATTGTGAACTGCCCTCATCCAATTCAGGTAAACCTTTCTCTTTTGACATAATTTCTTTTAAGACATCTACGTTATGTTTTTTATCTGCCCTTAGTTATCTTGTTATTTTCCTATACAACACTTAAATTACCGACTTAGGCTGTCGAGACAGTCTGGCCTAAAGTGATAGTTATCTTGTATACAGTTATATAATGTAATAATTAACCAAATGGGAGAGGCGAGTTACATATTTCCCATGTCACTTTGAATTACTATTTGCCTGATATGCTGCAGTAGTATTCATTTCTGGATATTTTGGAGATAATTCTAAGTGACGTTTGCTCCCTCTTTAGTCTCTCCACCTTGCTTGCATAAGTCTTCCTATTTTATATTGGATCCCGGCACTTGAAGCTCTTTTAATATATTCTATCTGTTACTCTTATTCTTTTTCATCTTCTTATTTTCTTTGTTCACCGTCTGTAAGCTCCCGCGCAAGTCCTGGCTGTTCGTCCATTCAGACTTTGGCTTTGTGCCAGGACCTGAGTTTTCCGTGTGCATCTATTTTACTGGTTTATTTGTGTGCGTTTGATTGTTCATTGCCGCTGGGGCAGATGCACTCCGCCGACATCTGAGGAAACCGCCAATTTGTCGACTCCTACGACATGCTTTTTCCGGTGGGGCAGTGGGTCTATTCTTGTTTTCCCACACGGGTAGCTTCCATTACACATGTAGGATTATTATCTTGGTTGAGGAAGGAAGGGGACGCTCACGGTGCGAACCTCCTAGCTTAAGGCGCATCTGCCTGCAATAGATAACACTATAATATATCATATCGATAGGATTCGGTCAACATTTTTAACGATAGAAGTATCTTTCAGTTTGAAGAGTGTTGGGAAAATAAAGCGTACCAGTTCTCTCCACTTGCGGGAAATTAGAAAAACTCGACACATAAGGTCACGCTGAAGTAGGTCATGCAGTAGGTCGTTTTGATGTAGGTCGTTTCGGAGTGCAAGCACTTTGCTTGAAAGTGAAAGTATATGTCTGTTTATTTTCCTTCTCTTCCTGTTCTTGGAAGTACATTTGTGTTATCTTACAGTTATACCCCTTTGGGCTGTAGCCCGGGGTCTTCTGGGTAAAATCTGTGGTACAAATATTGCTTTCACAAGCCTTCTCTTTGTCAGCCCATATGTCTGTGTTGTGTTGAATCATTAGGCAGGTGTTTTAGCAGTTTTTTTTTTTTTTTAAACATGCGTACATACAAGCCATGCACCTACTTTTCTGTAAACCCAATTAAATTTTGTTTGAAAAAAGCCTTAACAAAAATCAGTACCATACAAATAAGATTGCGTTTGTTCAAAATCTACGTTGCCTTCTTATTATGGGACGCAGTTTTACATTATTGTAAAGCCTCATCCCGCCTGTTGTCGGAGGCCCTAAAATAACCTAATGGTTGAATGGGGTTTAATTAACTTGCACCCGGGTGATTCTCATTCGAATAGGGGTAATTTGGGTCACCGGGTGTTCATTGCTCGTCGTGCAGGGTTGAACTTCATTTATTCGATTATCCAAGATTATATGTTGTCCCCATGTGGGATGCAATTTTTCGTCATTTGAAGCCTGGGGCCCTAAATATAGCTAGGCCTTAAATATGGCCTAACGGCTGAACGGGATTCATGGGACCTCTTCACGGGTGATCCTCATCCGCATGGTGGCACAATTTGTCAGCGGATGTTTATCGTTTTATGTTATGTCTTGGTGGGGTGCAACTTACCTACATTTATTCGGTCGTGTTTGTGATTTTAAGCTAACATTTTATACTTTTATAAACAGCTTATGACTCACACAATTATTAAACCTGCCCACTCTGTCTTAATTTGTACTACCCAGCCTGTCCAACAATGCCATTTTTTTCACGACATAGATCAAACAGTGGATTGTAAGAAATGATTAAAGTTAGTTAAGTATCCTTTACAGAACCAACCCCCCCCCCATCCTTTGGCTGTTGTGTATTATTTCCCAGGCGAATTAACGAATAGTAGTTTGCTATATCATTCTGATCGGTTGTATTCTCGATACCAACGCAAGCCTCCAGCTGGGATTGAACCTGGCACCCCGGCATTACGAAGCGCGCTCGCAACGCCTAAGCCACATACACTGACACAGGAAGTGATACATTTTCAAAAAAAAATTATGTCAAAACAAAAGCTTCAGACTATTTACAGCCAAGCAACCAAGCAACTATGAATCATCCTCCCCTGTGGCTTTCGGGGCCCCATGAGGGGGTGGGGGGGGGGGGATAGACTCACATTCCCCTAACAATCATATCGTAAAAAACATCCAAGTAGGGGTCGTTCCTTCGAAGTCGATGTGCATCCTCATGAGAGACAACGAGTCAACAGTCTGCGAACAAGTAAGTCTGATCTGTCAGACTAGTGTGGACGAAAAATCCAAATTTGGAGCAAAACTAAAGTCCAGAACATTAAGGACATATGGTCAGTCTGCGTGCATTTCCAGTACAACATGTTGCACATGAGGACACATTATCTTTACGTAAGAGAGAGCTCTGGAAAGTAAAGCAAAGGACCTTATACCATACCTTCAGGCCTAATGATCATATAGTGTCAGACATATGTTTATTTATAGATTAACAGGCAATCGGTGGGTGATGTGGTCACAATCATGCCGGCCACTTTTACTTCCCACGACTTTATGTAGTATTCATTTAAGGCTGGGCAGACCTGGGAGCCAAAATCATTGCTGAATAAAGTCCGACTTTCTTCATATTGGAACCCAGGACCTTTGGATTCGCAGGCGAGCGTCTAGCCACAACGCCATAGAGGCTTTTTAAAGACCTCAGGTAACACTTCTGTTACATGTATTTCGCCACTCTTTTCCTCTTCTATCGAAATAATTTCCACCTTTGTTTATTTGTTCCTGTGGATTCCAGTGCAAAACCATTCTAGTCATATTGTTCACAGGTATACTCAAGGTGTGTCCTATTCAACGCCAACGTCTTTTCTTCACCTCTTGGCCAAATGGAACTTGTTTAGCTCTCTTTCAAAGCTCCGATGATAATTCTATCACACCCTTATCTACTAATACTTATTTAATTGTTGCAAGTTACCTGTCCCTTTCCCGCCCTTCCTCGACAAATTTCATTTCCTGTCCATATTTTCTTTATTGCTTACTTCCGGTTCCATGTTAACACTTTAGATTGTTAATTAAGTACATGTTTTGGTCCGTTCATAAAGATGCTGGTCGAACCTTGAATGTAAAGTCCATCTTTTTATTTCTCTCTGTCTAGCTTTGTAGTTATTAAATTTAATGTGTATAGTTACTTTTATTTTAGTTGTGATAGTGTCGTTTTTAGAAATATAGTATCAACATATTAGGAGGACCAGCCTGTTTGAATTTCTTTGAGATCTAAGACACAAGGGACCTGAAACTAAGAAGACAGCTGACTAATTCTTAGCATGAGATAATATTAGTTTCAACGGGGGGGGGGGGGGGGTGGGGGGGGGGGGGGGGGGGGGTGGGGGGGTGGGGTGGGGGGGGGGAGGGGGGGGGGGGGGGGGGGGGGGGGGACAGGTTAATAACAAAGACCAGTAGAACAGTTCAGCTAACGGTAGTTCAGCTATTTATACGATGGTCTCCCCATTTACACACCACCGGTTGTAGGACAACTCCATCGATAAGTTGGTTGGACTGGTCTACAGTGGTCGAGGGTATGGATGTCGCAGTCTATTGTTGTCCTGCATTTACGTATTCATTTCCAAGAAAGAGACTTCCTATGACATAGATTTTGTCACTCTAAAGGGGGAGTTGTGTGTTAGACCCAACATCTAAATTTTTTAGAAGTGTTGAAAGTGTTGTTCACTAGTGTATTTATTGATAGGGAATTTGAATGTCTAGACAACTGCTGGCTAATTACACGACCAAAAAAAAAAAAAAAAAAAAAAGATGGTAGCACAATGGACATAGCATGAAAAGAATCGGCTAGAGAAACGCCAACCAGGTATTTAAACTGGAATTAAATGGATGGCAAAAACAATCTTGTTTCCTCTGACTCTTTTCCCACGGATCTTTACCGAGGTCAGACCACATGAAAATGTTCCCACTTCTCATAATATGACTAGAATTGATGCCTCTTTTTATTGTTTATGATATGTTGTGTTCAAGGCCTCACCTCTTTCAAAACACCT
>CAJHNH020000033.1:318775-337289 GCA_905116865.2 Candidula unifasciata
GTGTGTAATAACCATCCAGCTTTGGCAGGCTTCTTGAGTTATGTATATTTCATAAGTGTGTTTTATGTATCGACTCTCGGAGTCAGGTGTACGGGAGTCGGTTGACAAGTGAGTAGGTTTTTGAATGGAAAGTTAACTGGATGGGTGGTTGGTTGATGGGGTTCATGACTGTTTTGTTGGTTAATGGGAGGGATGGCTGTTTTGTTGGTTAATGGGATGGATGGCTGTTTTGTTGGTTAAAGGGAGGGATGGCTGTTTTGTTGGTTAATGGGAGGGATTGCTGTTTTGCTGGTTAATGGACGGAATGGCTGTTTTGTTGGTTAATGGGAGGGATTGCTGTTTTGCTGGTTAATGAGATGGATGACTGTTTTGTTGGTAAATGGGAGGGATGGCTGTTTTGTTTGTAATGGGAGGGATGGCTGTTTTGTTGGTTAATGGACGGGATTGCTGTGTTTTTAAATTTAATGGGATGGATGACTGTTTTGTTGCCTAGTTGGAGGAATGGCTGTTTTGTTGCCTAGTGGGAGGGATGGCTGTTTTGTTGGTTAATTGGAGGGATTGCTGTTTTGTTATTTAATGTGATGGATGACTGTTTTGTTGCCTAGTGGGAGGGATGGCTGTTTGATGGATGACTGTTTTGTTGGGTAATGGGAGGGATGGCTGTTTTGTTGTTTAATGGACGGGATGGCTGTTTTGCTGGTTAATGCGATGGAGGACTGTTTTGTTGGTTAATGGGAGGGATGGCTGTTTTGTTGGTTAATGGGAGGGATGGCTGTTTTGTTATTTAATGGGTTGGATGACTGTTTTGTTGCCTAATGGGAGGGATGGCTGTTTTGTTGGTTAATGGGAGGGATGGCTGTTTTGTTGGTTAATGGGAGGGATGGCTGTTTTGTTGGTTAATGGGAGGGATGGCTGTTTTGTTGGTTAATGGGAGGGATTGCTGTTTTGTTATTTAATATGATGGATGACTGTTTTGTTGGTTAATGGGAGGGATGGCTGTTTTGTTATTTAATGGGAGGGATGGCTGTTCTGTTGGTTAATGGGAGGGATGGCTGTTTTGTTGGTTAATGGGAGGGATGGCTGTTTTGTTGGTTAATGGGAGGGATGGCTGTTTTGTTGGTTAATGGGAGGGATTGCTGTTTTGTTATTTAATATGATGGATGACTGTTTTGTTGGTTAACGGGAGGGATTGCTGTTTTGTTATTTAAAATGATGGATGACTGTTTTGTTGGTTAATGGGAGGGATGGCTGTTTTGTTATTTAATGGGAGGGATGGCTGTTCTGTTGGTTAATGGGAGGGATGGCTGTTTTGTTGGTTAATGGGAGGGATGGCTGTTTTGTTGGTTAATGGGAGGGATGGCTGTTTTGTTGGTTAATGGGAGGGATTGCTGTTTTGTTATTTAATATGATGGATGACTGTTTTGTTGGTTAATGGGAGGGATGGCTGTTTTATTGGTTAATGGGATTGATGACTGTTTTGTTGCTTAATGGGAGGGATGACTGTTTTGTTGCTTAATGGGAGGGATGGCTGTTTTGTTGCTTAGTGGGAGGGATGGCTGTTTTTTTGCTTAATGGGAGGGATGGCTGTTTTGTTGGTTAATGGGAGGGATGGCTGTTTTGTTAGTTAATGGGAGGGATGGCTGTTTTGTTGGTTTATGAGAGGGATGGCTGTTTTGTTGGTTAATGAGAGGGATGGCTGTTTTGTTGGGTAATGGGAGGGATTGCTGTTTTGTTATTTAATGGGATGGATGACTGTTTTGTTGCCTAATGGGAGGGATGGCTGTTTTGTTGGTTAATGGGAGGGATGGCTGTTTTGTTGTTTAATGTGATTGATGACTGTTTTGTTGCTTAATGGGAGGGATGGCTGTTTTGTTGCCTAGTGGGAGGGATGGCTGTTTTTTTGCTTAATGGGAGGGATGGCTGTTTTGTTGGTTAATGGGAGGGATGGCTGTTTGATGGATGACTGTTTTGTTGGTTAATGGGAGGGATGGCTGTTTTGTTGGTTAATGGAAGTGATGGCTGTTTGATGGATGACTGTTTTGTTGTTTAATGGGAGGGATGGCTGTTTTGTTAGTTAATGGGAGGGATGGCTGTTTTGTTGGTTAATGGACGTGATGGCTGTTTGATGGATGACTGTCTTGTTATTTAATGGGATGGATGACTGTTTTGTTGGTTAATGGGAGGGATGGCTGTTTTGTTGGGTAATGGAAGGGATTGCTGTTTTGTTATTTAATGGGATGGATGACTGTTTTGTTGCTTAATGGGAGGGATGGCTGTTTTGTTGGTTAATGGACGGGATGGCTGTTTTGTTGGTTAATGGGAGGGATTGCTGTTTTGTTGGTTAATGGAAGTGATGGCTGTTTGATGGATGACAGTTTTGTTGGTTAATGAGAGGGATGGCTGTTTTGTTGGTTAATGGATGGGATGGCTGTTTTTCTGGTTAATGCAATGAATGACTGTTTTGTTGGTTAATGGAAGGGATGGCTGTTTTGTTGGTTAACTGAAAGGTTCGATGTTTTTCTGGTTAATGGACTGGATGGCTGTTTCGCTGGGTAATGGGATGGATGACTGTTTTGTTGTTTAATGGGAGGGATGGCTGTTTTGTTAGTTAATGGGAGGGATGGCTGTTTTGTTGGGTAATGGAATGGATGACTGTTTTGTTGCTTAATGGGAGGGCTGTTTGGCTGATGGGATGCATGGCCGTCTGGATAATTGATGGTGTTGATTGCTGTTTAGGTAACTGCTGAGGTGGATAGCTGTTTGGTTGATTGATGGGGTGGATGGCTGTTTGGTTGATTGATGTGGTTGATAGCTGTTTTGTGGATTGATGGGGTGGATGGCTGTTTGGTTGATTGATGTGGTTGATAGCTGTTTTGTGGATTGATGGAGTTGATGACTGTTTGATTGATTATTGGGTTGGATGGCTGTTTGGTTGATTGATGGGGGGGGGGGGGGATGGCTGTTTGGTTGATTGATGGGTTGGATGGCTGTTTAGTTGATTGATGGTGTTGATGACTGTTGATTTGATTGATAGTGTGGATGGCTGTTTGGTTGATTGATAGTGTTGATGGCTATTTTTTTTTATTGATAGGGTGGATGGCTGTTTCGTTGGTTGATGGTGTCGATGGCTGTTGATTTGATTGATGGGGTGGATGGCTGTTTAGTTGATTGATGGGGTGAATGGCTGTTTGGTTGATTGATGGGGTGGATGGCTGTTGGGTTGATTGATGGTGTTGATGGCTGTTAAGTTGATTGATTGAGTGGATGGCTGTTTGGTTGATTAATGGCACGGATGTGTGTTTGGTTGATGAGATTGACGAGTGCCTGTTAGATATATTGGAATGCTGAATGTTTGGTTATTTGAATGCATTGCGTTTAGTTGTTTACTGAAAGGGATGGCTGTTGGTTGATGTTGTGGATGGATGTTTGGTTGATGAGATTGATGGTTGGTTGATGCAATGTATGGCTGTTTGGATGGTTGATGAAATGGATGGATGTTTGAATGGATGGCTGGTTGTGTTGGATAATGTGATAGAATGTTGTTTGACTAGGTGAAATTATGGACCGATAGTTAGCTGATAAGATTTGATTGCTGTATGGGTGATGGAATGGATCTCTGTTTGGATTATGAAATGGATGGATTTTAGATTGATCATGGAGCATTTGATTGTTTAAGGGAGGGGGCGGGGATTGATTGTTAACGGGGCAATTTGATTTTTAGGGTGATTGACAATTTTATTGTAAAGGAGAGCAATTAGATTCCTTGGGGGGAGGGGGTGGGGAGGGAGTGATTAATAATCAGCAATTTAATAGTTAAGGGGGGCAGTTCGAAAATGGATTCATCCAGATTTTACGTTTCATGGAAAGGAGGAGAGGGAGGGGCA
This sequence comes from Candidula unifasciata, assembly GCA_905116865.2. Classification (NCBI taxonomy): domain Eukaryota; kingdom Metazoa; phylum Mollusca; class Gastropoda; order Stylommatophora; family Geomitridae; genus Candidula; species Candidula unifasciata. The sequence continues at coordinate 322,660 of CAJHNH020000033.1, forward strand.
TAAGAAATTTAGAAATGCTTTGGTGGGGCGTGGCACTTTCGCACACACACACACACATCCACACACACACACACATTCACACACACACATTCACACACACACATCCACACACACATTCATACAGACACACATCCACACATCCACACACACACACACACACACACACACACACACACACACACACACACTCACACACACACAAGGTTGAGAAACACTGGATTAGAGAAAAAGACATAAAGTTCGAGTATTATCGTGACGACAGTCTAAAATCCTGAGGTTTGTTTCGCGTTCTTCATTAGGTTCACAAATGCGTTTGTTTCCATCAGCGAGGATCGCCACACAGAGGCTTTGTATAGTCTGCACTCTGGATACGACATTCTTGACTCTACAAAAAGTTGCTTTTCGTATGAAGAAACCAAACAACTGATTCTGTTTTCAAAGAATCAGAAATAGGGCACACAGACCCGTTTTAAATTAGGCTTAAGCACTCATCTTTGACACATTAACTGTATTTTATGTTAATAGATTGTTGTGTATACAGCAAAAACAAACTAAAATAATAAGGTAAAAAGCCAAATTCATGGAGAGAAAAAGCCCTCTATGATTCATTACTTATGAAGTCAACTCAATCCTCCTGACTTTACACATTTGCCTTAACTCATTAAATTATAAATGCAGTACGCATTCACAGACAGACAGACGGAAGGATGGACGAACGGACAGAAAGATCGATAGACAGACAGACGGAGAGAGACGGACGGACGGACGGACGGAGGGACAGACGGACAGACGGACAGACGGACAGACAGACAGACAGACAGACAGACAGACAGACAGACAGACAGACAGACAGACAGACAGACAGACAGACAGACAGTCAGACAGACAGACAGACAGACAGACAGACAGACAGACAGACAGACAGACAGACAGACAGACAGACAGACAGACAGACAGACGGACGGACGGACGGACGGACGGACGGACGGACGGACGGACGGACGGACGGACGGACGGACGGACGGACGGACGGACGGACGGACGGACAGGCAGGCAGGCAGGCAGGCAGGCAGGCAGGCAGGCAGGCAGGCAGGCAGGCAGGCAGGCAGATAGATAGATAGATAGATAGATAGATAGATAGATAGATAGATAGATAGATAGATAGATAGATAGATAGATAGATAGATAGATAGATAGATAGATAGATAGATAGATAGATAGATAGATAGATAGATAGATAGATAGATAGATAGATAGATAGATAGATAGATAGATAGATAGATAGATAGATAGATAGATAGATAGATAGATAGATAGATAGATAGATAGATAGATAGATAGATAGATAGATAGATAGATAGATAGATAGATAGATAGATAGATAGATAGATAGATAGATAGATAGATAGATAGATAGATAGATAGATAGATAGATAGATAGATAGATAGATAGATAGATAGATAGATAGATAGATAGATAGATAGATAGATAGATAGATAGATAGATAGATAGATAGATAGATAGATAGATAGATAGATAGATAGATAGATAGATAGATAGATAGATAGATAGATAGATAGATAGATAGATAGATAGATAGATAGATAGATAGATAGATAGATAGATAGATAGATAGATAGATAGATAGATAGATAGATAGATAGATAGATAGATAGATAGATAGATAGATAGATAGATAGATAGATAGATAGATAGATAGATAGATAGATAGATAGATAGATAGATAGATAGATAGATAGATAGATAGATAGATAGATAGATAGATAGATAGATAGATAGATAGATAGATAGATAGATAGATAGATAGATAGATAGATAGATAGATAGATAGATAGATAGATAGATAGATAGATAGATAGATAGATAGATAGATAGATAGATAGATAGATAGATAGATAGATAGATAGATAGATAGATAGATAGATAGAGATAGATAGATAGATAGATAGATAGATAGATAGATAGATAGATAGATAGATAGATAGATAGATAGATAGATAGATAGATAGATAGATAGATAGATAGATAGATAGATGATAGATAGATAGATAGATAGATAGATAGATAGATAGATAGATAGATAGATAGATAGATAGATAGATAGATAGATAGATAGATAGATAGATAGATAGATAGATAGATAGATAGATAGATAGATAGATAGATAGATAGATAGATAGATAGATAGATAGACGTAGAGCGACTCCACGCGTATATTTAATCACTTTTGAACAGGTAAACGTCCATAGCTGAACATAAGACTTTGATATATCATTTTGACAAATGAAAAACAACACCAAAGAGACATTCTACATAGAAGACAGCTTGAGCACAGAGACTTTGTAAATTGCGCTTACAAGAGCAAACTTGCAAAACGAGGTAGATAAAAGAAAAACAAGAACGTAATCTAAATGAGCTGGGCGTTACAAGTTAACAGGAAACCAATAGCGGTAGTTAAAGATAGGTGGAGGAATTCTCAGCTGGTCAGCAGGGGGGAAAAAAACGTGAAGATTTGTGCATACTTGAATGTTCAAAGAATAAGCTTTAAAAACAAATGTGATGATTTGTACATATTGGAATACCATAAGAATGAGCTTAAAAAACAAACACAAGCAGGAAGTTTCGGAACGGCGACTCTCAAAAAGCAAAGATGAAAGAAAGAAACAAATATTTGATATCAAAAACATTCAAGCTGTCTGCATTTTTTGGTGTCGTGTGGGATGGTGCGGAATCTAAGAAATCCAATGGGAAGGTCATGGGTAGTCAGCATACTTTGGATCTTCTCTCCAGGCTATGCCAGCGTAGTGGGTAATAAACAGGCAGACAGATTGGCTGAATCTGCACCACTGGGTGGTGAATTGAACACGACAATGCAGATGTGGTCAAGGCCCCTTGGGAACAAGGAACGGAATCAGTAGAAAAACAAGATTACCATTCTTCTGTATTTTCTGCTTCAATTTCTTGGCTTGAATTGAGTTGATTTGAGTCGAGTCAAGAATTAACAACACAGCACTCGGAGCATTCCTATGCATGCTCTGTCCTCATCTTCAGCAGCCAGCGCAGAGTTCCAATACTGATGGTACCGGTCACAATCTGCTTAAATGTCCGTCTTGCCTTTCCTCTGAGTGTATTGACCCGGCCAGACCCTCTAGTTACACCCAGATGCCTCATTCTCTCCAGGTCATAATAATCTTGTTTCTCTACTGATTCCGTTGCTTGTCTCCAAAAGGCCTTGAAAACAAATCAGAGCTGCTAGCATGATGTGAAGGAGGATCTCTGTTACTCCTTGTAACATGATTTGATTTGATTTGATTCAATAAACGACATCACAGCACTCGAGGCATTCCCATAAGCGCTCCGTCCCCATCTTCAACAGCCAGTGAAAAGTTGACACTAATGGTGCCAGTAGCATTCTGATTAAACGTCCGTCTTGCCTTTCCTCTGAGCCTCGAGCATCTGCCAGAACCTCTCGTCACCCCCCCCCCCCCCTTTGCATCAATCTCACCAGACTGTGGTGATCAATCTGCTCCTCCGAACTGTACACGCTCTCCCACAAGTCACTAACCACGTCTGCCTTATCATGAATCAGTAATCCACCAAGCTGTGCAGATATGAGACTAATAATATGTCCAACATGAGACCAGAAATCGCAAATATCGTCAAGACAAAACACTGTGAACGATCACATTGATAGTTGGACAATAAATGACCAGTTTATGGTGATTGCTTCTTTTTGTTATTTGACACTTCGAATAATGAGGACACAAACAATACATTGCACAATTTATTGCCAGGCATGCCTAGCTCGCTAGCGTAGTTAGCTAAACCGGACTGCGCGGTGACCGGGTGACGAACTTCTTGTGGTCATGGTTCATTCCCGGGGGTAGGCAGAAAAGCCACATTTTCTCCCAGATGTATGGTATTTATTATGGAATCAAAGCCGAAGGGTTGCGATATCCATAATACCGAGCCTAAGGGTTAACAACTCATGGCTTCTAGATGTTTAAAAAAAAAAAAAAAAATTTGCCAGGCATATTTCGCTGTTGGAGTCGCAGCGGTGTAACTGTTGGATGCTCGCCTTCGGATCGGAAGGTCACGGATTCGATCCCTGGAGGGGCCGAACGTTTTTCAAAAATGACCTTGACTCCCACCCAGGTCGACCCAGCCTTGAGTGGGCACTGGGTGCAGTCCTGGGAGTTAAGGCGGTCGGCGTGATGCTCCCACATTACCTATCTTGTGCCCTATATGCCCTATACGCCTAAAAGCGTGGAAAAAGGACCTGAACTTTTTTAAAAACAATATTTTGCCGTGTCTCATCGGGTGTGTTACTACAGAGTTCATCAACATAAAATAAATCATTGAAAAAAAAAAAAAAAACAACACTTTGAGTAATGTACGTGTTCTTCTCTAAGTTCTCATCTTACAGTACTTTGGATTTTTTGGGGGGGAAGGGGGGGGGGGGGGGGGTGTCTTCCTCTTTTTAATCAGATTTTTGTTAAGTTGGGCTGAGGTTGGGGTGGGGGGGGGGGGGGGGGGGGGGGGGGGTGGGGGGTGAGACCTGAAAGTGGTTGTTGACCATTGTTATAGAAGAAAATTCCCCAATGATAGTGAAAATTACATCTTCTGCAACCAACAAGTACGCGACTAACCAGATCCGTAAGCAGCATTAACTCTTACAGTAAAATGTCTTTGTTCTGGGAGCTAACTTTTCTCTGACTTGTCACAGCCTGAGTTTATTTTGCCTGGCTGTGCAATATTTGTGCCCTTGAAGCTGTTAACCTTAAGGTCGCTACTCTCAGGTACTCAGAGAATGTACCTGTGTGCAATAGAGTAGAGATAAAGAAAGCACAGGGCGTGCTCAGTGGAAAAGTAGGAAAAGCGCCTTTGCCCCTCCCCCCGCCCCGTCCCGCCTTTTCCCCTCCCATTTTGTATGAAGTCTTGTTTAAAGCCTTGTTTAATTTTCTACTTATTTAAGTGTACACGAAGACATGTATAGAAACAGAATAGTCAATGTATACTTATTTTATATATATATATATATATATATATATATATATATATATATATATATATATATATATATATATATATCCAGAAACCATGAGTTGTTAACCCTTTGACTCGGTAGCATGGATATCCCAACCCTTAGGTCTTGATTTCATGATAATTACCGTATATCTGGGGAAAATGTGCGTTTTCTGCTTAGCCCAGGGCGTAAACCCGGATCACAAGGATTTTGTCACCCGGTCGCCGGGAAGTCAGGTTTAGCCAACTACGCTAGCGAGCCGGGCATATATATATATATATATATATATATATGTGTGTGTGTGTGTGATCTGTGGAGGCTTTCACAGACACAGCAAGACCCCACTCAACATCACCCAAGGCAGCTTGACCAGCGCAAGATACAAGAACGAAATCTTGAGACAAATGTTCAGCCTGCTCTGGGGGTGGGGGGGGGGGGGCATAGGTGGTAATGCCGTCCTACAAGACGACAACGCTCGACCCCATCAAGATCGTGTGGTAAATAACTTCATTCAGCAACATGGGATCATCGGGATGGCGTGACCAGCTCATTCAACTGACCTTTTTCCAGCTGAGCACCTCTGGGATATCCTTGGACAAATATGGTCAAGAAATCACCCCATGCAAATGGATGCTGCACAGCCGACCACATTTTTGATTCAGGAATACCTCCTTTCAGACCCCGACGGACTCGATGCGACTACGGTGTCTTTAATGCCTTGCTGCAAACTGTGGCCATGCCCAATTTTGAAATGTGTAGCTGTGCAATATCTATTGTGGGACTTTTGAAACGATGGGTGGCATACTTCACAGTTTCGTTGCGTTTGAATGTGTGTTCCGGATTCTTTATGTGACTTTCCAATTTGCCATGCAATAAATTTCGTTTTCGCAGCTAGTTAGTTAGTTACCGATCCTTTACACATAAAAAAAAAAAAAGGGGGGGGGGGAGGTGTTGTGGTCTTTCTAAGCAAGTTTGGTGTTCAGTAGTTTGCCATTGCAGTTTTCAGTACACATGTGGAGAGCAACGCAAGACAAATTGTCCACAGCTGGGATCGAAACCGACACCCCGGCAATTCGAAAAGAAATTACTTACGTTCATACGAGATTTGTTTTGTGGTTTCAACCAAGTTTTCGCTAAGTGGCCTTTGACTTTTGTTGAGTAATACATAAGCATTGCAATACCTTCTCTTGGTCTTTGACTATCCTTGGTCTACCTTCAAGGGCAGACAGTTATGCCTCTTTGACCTTTACCCCTCAACCTATTGAGGTACCCAGAAGGCTGTAACTAGTCATGGAAACAGCTTGCTATAACACACCGTAGAACAGTAATAACAACTGGTATACATTACCCACATATCAAACATATTCTTCACATTTGATTTGTGTATTTTATTATTGCCAGCAGACTTCCTTTGTTCTGTGGCCAAAATCCACCCCGCTTACAATAAAAACAATCGAATAAATTGGTTTTATCCGTGAAAAGTTGTCAGTAATAAATGTTTATTCTTGCCAAAAATTCTTTTATACTTATGGTTTAGATTTTCTACCTGTTATAAGAGGCGTTAAGCTCACTTGGCTAGCGCTGTGCCATGGATCATTTCAATTCGAGAGAGTAAGCAGTCAGAAGAAATTGTGCTGTCAGTATGTTCTCAATTATATTTTGTCAAGTCATCTTTTCTCTGGCCCTTCCTTCATTACTTATCATTCTCAACATCATCATTGTCATTATTATTATCACCATCATAATTGTCATCATCATCCACATCATTACTATCATCATCATCACCATCGTCTTTATCATCATCATCACCGTCATCACCTTCATTACTATCAACATCAACATCACCACCATTATCATAACGGATGATGTAGCCAAGCAATAAATCAAGACACAAAATGTCATCCATCTTTTCTAAGTTTACGTGTCCGCGTGTGGTTAAAAACAGTGCTCTTAAATTAACTGAATTTCAAGTCTTGACAACGGTTGCTTGGCATTAGAGGGATTTGGTTGAATGGCAGTAAAGAAAAGGTAAAGTCGGGAGATGTGAACCAGCGCCATTGCACACGGTTATAAACCATAAGTGCTCTGCCACCAGTACGGACAGTTGATAAAGTGATTTGGTTGAATGGTAGTAAAGTGATTTGGTTGAATGGTAGTATAGTGATTTGGTTGAATGGCAGTAAAGTAATTTGATTGCTTGGCAGCAAAGTGATTTGGTTGCTTGGCAGTAAAATGATTTAGTTGCTTGGCAGTAAAGCGATTTGGTTGCATGGCAGTAAAGTGTTGCGGCTGCTTGACAGTAAAATTGTTTGGCTGCCTGACAGTAAAGTAATTGGGTTGCTTGGCAGTGAAGGGTTGCGGTTGCTTGACAGTAAAATGATCCAGTTGCTTGCAGTAAAGTGTTTCGGTTGCTGGACAGTAACATGATCCGGTTACTTGACAGTAATGTGATTTGGTTGCTTGCAGTAAAGTGTTGCGTTTGCTTGACAGTAAAATGATCCAGTTGCTTAACAGTGAAGTGATTTGGTTGCTTGCAGTAAAGTGTTGCGGCTGCTTGACAGTAAAATTATCCGTTTGCTTGGCAGTAAAGTACTGCTGTTGCTTGACGGTAAAATGAACCGGTTGCTTGACAGTAAAGTGATTTGGTTGCTTGCAGTAAAATGATTTGGTTGGTTGCAGTAAAATGATTTGGTTGGTTGGCAGTAAGATGTTGCGGTTGCTTGACAGTAAAATGATCCGGTTGCTTAGCAGTAAAGTGATTTGGTTGCTTGTAGTAAAATGATTTGGTTGCTTTCAGTAAAATGATTTGGTTGGTTGCAGTAAGATGCTGTTTGACAGTAAAGTGATTCAGTTGCTTGACAGTAAAATGATTCAATTGCTTGACAGTAAAGTGTTGCGGTTGTTTGACAGTAAAGTGAAGGAAGCAAAAGACTCTTCTTATGTCAACGACGAACTGGGCATATAAGGCTAGATCATAGACCAATCAGCAGCAGATGATTGATGCGTTCATCATTACACCGGCCGTCTTTACTTCCCATAACATTTCATGGCAATCATTTCAGGCCTGGAAACCAATGTGAATTGCGAAGAAAACCAATCTCCTCAGTGTGGGTTCGAACCCAAGACTACGCTACTGCAGCTACCTACTTCAACAATCCAAGAAACAACAAGTCTGACGTTTCCCCCCACTCGACTATAGAGAATATGGTCATAATGAAGCATTGATTCTCGATACATACTCCTTAATGTCTATTAGTCTCTTTTGCTCAAGTCTACCTCAGCTTTAGGTCGCTGGTCCTATTTGTTCCACCTAATACAGTGGGACGTTGAGATTTCAAACCCTAGAGGGTAATTATATGAGACAATTGCCCCCCCCCCCCCCCCCCCCAAGAAAAGACAACAAAAACTGCCATCACTGTTTGTATTTGCTTTTTTTGCAGTGGTCTGTGAGCCTAAGCATTCCCACCGAGGGCCGAATGGTTAGGTCCGTCGCTAAGGACTGCGCCGGTTGGGATATTATTTTTGTCCCTTAAAAAAAGAATTGCTCGTAGTTTGGTGAAAACAAAAACTGACCTTCTTTAACTCTAATCATGTTATAATTGTGGTCCAACATTGGACAGCTGCCCCCAAACCCCCCCCCCCCACACCCCCCCCACCCCCCCCCCCCAAAAAATTAACTACTAGCTACATCGACCATTTTTGGCGTTGTAGGCAGTGGGGAAAAAGAGGCAGGGGCGTGAAAAGGTAGGGGTGGTGTCTTCCAGCCTTACGACTTAAAACCGCTTGACTAGTGCTGTTGCCTCCGACTGTGCAAGTTAGGATTTTTTTTTTTATTTTGACAGAAAAACAAATCCACAACTGAGGATTCGAACCTGGATCTTCAGCATGAGAGCCCAGAGTTATTAACCGTTCAGCTAGCCGCATGGGACAACAAACGAAGATTAAATGCCGTTCCGACGGTAGCTTCTGAATTGAGCACACGGTGCGACACTGTGAGCTGTGAATTTCATGGGAAATTCTTATTGCTTGTGCTTCTAGAAATGTGTGTCGTAAATGCAAATCAAGAAAATTACAAGTGACGGGTTGCCACAGAACTGACTGTGCGCCTTATGCAGTAATGTGTGCAGCTGTTTGTTTGTTTGTCTAAATTGTTGCTTCCATCAACTATGATTACAAATTCTAGTGACACACAGTGAAGAAAAAGACTTTAAAGTTAACACTAATCTGAACTAAGACGTTAGAAAACACAACAGGACTTGTATAATAATTTAGTTTGTCTTCATCAGACATCTTATCCATTAGCCATCAACTAAAACAGACAAATCAACATACTATCTCCTCCAGTTCCCCATCGGCTTTATAGCAGTGGTTCTCAACTTTCCTAATAGGGTGACCCTTTAATACAGTTCCCCCTATTGTGTTGGCGACCCCCTACCATACAATCATTTTCGCTGCTACTTCATAACTTCAGTGAATATGTGTTTTGCGATGGTCTTATGCGAACCCTATAAAAGGGTCATTCGACCAAACGAAGGGTCACCACCGACTGGTTGAGAACCGCTGTGCTATAGTTATCGTAATCACTGTTTTTTCTCTGTCTGGATTCAGTTTAGCCAACTCATTTCCTCTCTATCTCGTTAACATATGGGCTAATCCAATTATCCTAATTGTTGTAATGAGTATGTAACTGATTTAATTTCCTCGGTCGATTAGATTGCATCGTCGCTCGATATTCATTTATGTGTCTGATTTATCTTGGTTGTCTACAGGAGCTTGTTAAGTTCTGTTAGCGTTGCTGTTAGACATCTCTTGAGTTAATTGACCAAAACTTCTGTGTGGGTTTCGGGTTCCATTTGTGGGGAAACAAGAATAGACAAATTGCATTTCCAACAAGTATGTTTTGAGAGTCGATTAATTAGGGAGCTTTCTTAAAATCAGAGCGTATCGAGAGTCTGCATACAAATAGACAAAGATCTGTAAAACGGATGCACAGGCAAAACTTAGGTCCTGAAACAAAGCTAAGGTCCATAAAAGGACAAACAAACAGGTCTTTCCGCCGGGGTGTACAGTCGGTGAAAGCAAACAAGCAGGTCTTTCGGCCGGAGTGTACAGTCGGCCTAAGCAAACACACAGGTCTTTCTGCCGGGGTGTACAGTCGGTGAAAGCAAACATACAGGTCTTTCCGCAGGGATGTACAGTCGGTCTAAGCAAACACACAGGTCTTTCTGCCGGGGTGTACAGTCGGTGAAAGCAAACATACAGGTCTTTCCGCAGGGATGTACAGGCGGTCTAAGCAAACAGGTCTTTCCGCTGGGGTGTACAGTCGGTGTAAGCAAACAAACAATTTATCAGATAGGCACAGTGTGGTGTAAGGTATATCCGTGTATGACTAAACATATGCCACGGAAATTATTTCCGCCTGTGATTAAATATTTAACAGGGAAATTATATCCGAGTGTGGTTAAACATATATCAAGGAAATTATATCCGCGTGTGGTTAAACATGTACCAAGAAAATTATATCCACGTGTGGTTAAACATATATTAAGGAAATTATATCCGCGTGTGGTTAAACATATATTAAGGAAATTATATCCGCGTTCGGTTAAACATATACCAAGGAAATTATATCTGCGTGCAGTTAAACATATACCAAGGAAATTATATCCGCGTGTGGTTAAACATATACCAACGAAATTATATACGCGTGTGGTTAAACATATACCAAGGAAATTATAACCGCGTGTGGTTTAACATATGCCAGAGAAATTTGAGCACCAGTAAAATCATGGAGCGAGAGTGAAATGCATTTGGAAACAACTGCTTATAGAAACGTATGTACAATAAATCAAATGAATTCTAGAAAGGCGAAGAGATGAGAGAAATGTCTGGGCAATAACTGCTAACAACAGTAATTATACAAAGAAGATGGTGCGACACCAGGCACATCATGAGAATAAATAAGCAACACAACCACTAAACAGGGACAACAAATGGAAGGCGCTGCGAGATGTTACCAAGGAATCTCGACCCTCAAGATAAAGTCGAGTCAGTTATACGGACACTTACTGACGACAAGGAATTTTAACACTTCGGTTTCTGGTGAAGATGGGAACGGAGAGCTTATGGGAGTGTCCCAAATTCTGTGATGTCGATTCTTAATTCAGCATTCAACATTCAATACAAATGGAAGTAAATGCCGAATTAGGAATCGACATCACAGCATGCCATAAGCGCTCCCTCCACTTCTTTAGCAGAAAGCGCAGAGTTCCCAATCCACTGGTACCAGCAACAGTCTGACTGTATATATCCTTTTTAACTTTCCCTTGAGCCTCAGCCAGATCCCTCGTGACATCACGGTCTTCCTCAGACTGTGAGGATCCAATAGTGACTCTGGGCTGTTCACTTGCTCCTAAAAAAAACTTTAGAACATCTGGCTTGTCATCACCATTTCGCCACCCAGTTGTGCAGAATCACCCAGTTTATCTGTCTGTTCGTTTCTCAAGACACCTTCATATCATGGAGAAAATGCATGGGAAATAAAGTGACTGAGAAAGTGACGACATCCAAAAGAAACCTAAAATTGAACGTTGGGGACAGAGGCCGAAGGTGCTTGACGTCGAGGGAATTGCACAGGTCAGAGCGCAATGGAAAATTAGACTGCATATTATGGCACAACAGGACAATCATCAGGATGATGACGCGATTACACCGTGTGCCTGACCTTTGCAATTTGTGGGTTTGGTTTCGGACTTTGCTAGATGGTTGGCTAATTCCGGTGTTTCGGACTTTGCTAGATGGTTGGCTAATTCCGGTGTTTTGGACTTTGCTAGATGGTTAGATAATGCCGGTGTTTCAGACTTTGCTAGATGGTTCGCTAATGCCGGTGTTTCGGACTTTGCTAGATGGTTTTCTAATGTCGGTGTTTCGGACATTGCTAGATGGTTTTCTAATGTCGGTGTTTCGGACATTGCTAGATGGTTAGATAATGCCGGTGTTTCGGACTTTGCTAGATGGTTTTCTAATGTCGGTGTTTCGGACATTGCTAGATGGTTAGATAATGCCGGTGTTTCGGACTTTGCTAGATGGTTAGGTAATGCCGGTGTTTCGGACTTTGCTAGATCGTTAGCTAATGCCGGTGTTTCGGACTTTGCTAGATGGTTAGGTAATGCCGGTGTTTCGGACTTTGCTAGATGGTTAGCTAATGCCGGTGTTTCGGACTTTGCTACATGGTTAGCTAATGCCGGTGTTTCGGACTTTGCTACATGGTTAGCTAATGCCGGTGTTTCGGACTTTGCTAGATCGTCAGCTAATGCCGGTGTTTTGGGACAAGGCGGCTGGCGTGATGTTGGCCATATCAGCCACCAAGGGCAGACTGGTCTGTAAAAATATAGATCTGTCACTATCCACCTGGTGTGCCACAAGGGTGATAAATGGTGTCTACCTTTAGTTTGTGTATTTGTCAGTGCATATACAACAAAGTAACTGTCAACTGAAGATCTTTTTATGCGCCAGTGACGTGTTGTGCTTTGGAAGAAGCTACGTTTGTATTTTCTTAGACCTCACCGGGTGATATAGTGAACACCACGCCGGCTACCTCAACTTCCCAGGGCTTTACCTCGTACCCTTTTAAAGCAGGCATTTTGTTTTGTTTTGTCTTTTTGACGATTGTCTCATATACTTTACAACGTTCAACCGGGTTAGTGGGGAGAATAGGGCCAACCACCTGAAGCTGAGGTAGACTTGAGCAAGAGAGACTAACAGACATTAAAGATTATGATTCAGCATGAATGTTTCATTACGACCCCAGTATCTATTTATATGAGTGGGAGAGGGGGGTTGGTGGAAAGTGGGAAAGAAAAGGGGAAAGGGGTTGGGGAGTTATGATTTTGTTTCTTAATTTCAAAATTTTTGCCCGTGGCATTAGATTTCCCATGTCTTTGAGATTTTATAAATTACAAAGTGTGCAGATTCAGCCCTCCCTCCCCCCCCCCCATTGTTTTTCTTTTTTCTTTTTCAGCTCTGAATTTCTCTAATCTTTGACTAATAGTCTATGCACCCGTTAAAAAAAGAAAATACAATAACTGACACATGAGTGAGGATTTTTTTGAAATCATTCACATCTGCAGTAAGGTGTGTTGACTGTGTTGATAGCCTATCCCGCACACAGTGAAAAATCCGCAACTGACTGGAGACTAATGCTGCAGATGACTTCCTGAGGTGGAAACGCACATGAAACGGCGGCAATTTGATGTTTTTGAAAAGTTCCCGTTACCCAGTAAACTGTAATCATGTTGAGTGTTTGCTTAGAATTAGTACATAATTATTAACGGAGCGCATGCGAAATTCCAACAACATACGCCGAACGATTATTGAGTTACAGATTTTATTTAAGATGGGCAGGATTTTTGGGACAGACTATATTCTATTCCTTCTCTTAAGATGGCGGACCATAGTAAGCTTTACAGAAGTGTTAATAAAGTGATTCTATACCATTCCAAGATATCAATATGTAAGAGAAATGTCTAGACAACTGCTTGCATCATCTGTTATAGGATAAGCGAAGATGGCAACTTACGGCCAAATCAAGTGAGAGAATGAGAACAGACAGAGAATCACACACACACACACACGCATACACATACACACAGCAGGAACTGAAATGGAATCACTTGGATTGAGGAAATAGAAAGTGCAAGAGTAACCTTAAGACGAACACTGTAGAGAGGGGCCTAAGCTAGAGGCCTGGATTTCATTCGTGCACATAGGCAGGGGAGCGACAGGCAACAGACAGCACAAGAACTAAAGGCAACTGTAGACAAAGGGACTGACTGGTGTGCAGACATGGGTGCGGTTTTCAACCAAATTAGAAAAAAAAAAAGATGGCTGTTTTGTGGTGCTCTCTGGCCAATTTGTAAGAAGTGATGTTCCAGGTCTCACAAAAACATCAAAATAGAAAGCAAACTGAGGTACCTGCGTATCAAGCATGTCTTTCAGCAATCATATGGAGGGAATAGCGGCAACGTGCCAAAGAGGACTCAGTGCACTCAACGTATGGCAGCAATAGCTATGGAACAAAGAATTTGTTCACAATGTCACAGCATTCGATCCTGTCAGTGATAGATTATGGACTTGCAATGCTTACTATATCAAAGTGTCAGATGATAAAATGAACCCATAATGAATGAAGCCATGAGGGTAATTCTTGAATATATAAGAGATACCCCGGTAGTATGTATGTGAAATGTACTTGCACTGTCGACTATGACTGATAGGCTCAACGTGTTGCAAACTAAGTCACCTCTCCTGCAGGGCTAAGAGTCACTGACAGAAAACAGGAAGGTCATGGATGGCGTAAGCTGAAGATGAAATTAGACATGCGTGGATGTTGGACAAGGCGAGGAATGGGTCTGAATGTCCTAGCAAAAGTCAGACCTGTGTAGGGTTCTGGTCACACTGGGCCGTGAGAGCACGGATTGCAAGCGCTGAAGAATTAGAAGTTTGACAAATTATTCATGACAATTCTCGCCAAACTGATGCGATTATCTTTACAGATGGGTCTGTGTTTAGAGGCAGACGAAG
>CAJHNH020000033.1:337306-364641 GCA_905116865.2 Candidula unifasciata
ATGACGCAATAATCTCTCACCTCCTTAACCTACAACCAGTAATTTAGGACAAGTGTGACATTTTACGTCTGGTCTTCCTGTTTATCTTGCGGTTTTCTAAGGTAACCTTTTTTTTCCAGGCAGAGAGCTGCAGAGCACGAAGCTGCCGCACTATCATCGCTGAGTTCTGTGTGAAACAGAGGGTTGTTACAGCTGCTCGAATAGCTACAGAGTTACGTGCGGACGGCGACACAGGCGGACAGTTCTTTTCAGCTGTCCGTACTGGTGGCAGAGCACTTATGGTTTACAACCGTGTGCAATGACGCTGGTTCACATCTCCCGACTTTGAGACATCGACATTTCGGCATTTTTTTTTTTTTTTTAATTAAAACAATTTTATTCATGTAATATCTTCTTCTTCTTCTCCTCCTCTTCCTTCTTCTTCTTCTTCTTCTTCTTCTTCTTCTTCTTCTTCTTCTTCTTCTTCTTCTTCTTCTTCTTCTTCTCTTCTTCTTCTTCTTCTTCTTCTTCTTCTTCTTCTTCTTCTTCTTCTTCTTCTTCTTCTTCTTCTTCTTCTTCTTCTTCTTCTTCTTCTTCTTCTTCTTTTTATTTTTCTTCTTCTTCTTCTTTTTCTTCTTCTTCTTCTTCTTCTTTTTCTTCTTCTTCTTCTTCTTCGTCTTCTTCTTCTTCTTCTTCTTCTCTTCTTCTTCTTCTTCTTTTTCTTCTTTCTTCTTCTTCTTTTTCTTCTTCTTCTTCTTCTTTCTTCTTCTTCTTCTTCTTCTTCTTCTTCTTCTTCTTCTTCTTCTTCTTCTTCTTCTCTTCTTCTTCTTCTTCTTCATCTTCTTCTTCTTCCTCTTCTTCTTCTTCTCTTCTTCTTCTTCTTCTTCTTCTCTTCTTTCTTTCTTCTTCTTCTTCTTCTTCTTCTTCTTCTTCTTCTTTCTTCTTCTTCTTCTTTCTTCGTCTTTTTCTTCTTTTTTTCTTCTTTCTTCTTCTTCTCTCCTAACACTTACCTCATCGAGGTGTTAGGAGGAGATAAAAGTATCTTTTGTGCGCTTTTTCAAAGGCATTGTACAAGTTAGTGTACATTTTTATAAGCTTTTTTTTTTTTAAAGCAAATTACATACCCACTTACCAATCAAGAAATTATGAAAATAGCACTTCACACTGTTTATAGGACTTTGCTATAAGGTAACTGCTGCCTCTCGGTTTGTTTCTAAGATTGAGTCAGGCGGTGGAGAACATTTGAGCCGGACAACTTTTTTAATTTTTTGGAAAAATGGTCTCGGCTGTCAAGTCAACCCAGCCTTGAGTGGGTACCAGGAGCAGGCCTTTGAAGTAAAGGCGACCGGCGTGGTGCTGACTACAACACCTACCAACTGCCGATTGGTTTTTAAAATATAGGTTTAGCACTATAAGCCAGGTATACTGAGATAGGAAGATAACATCAGAGAAACTCGACAGCACCACGATGTGTCTGTCTATAGCTGAAGCAGCCAGAAGAGCATGAAGCAGGACCTTATATCTCCCACGACACCCGAAGCGGTAAAAAGAGAGCGTAACGAAGAAGAAACAGAATATGCCCAGTGCGCCTGAAGATGTGGAAAAGGGTCCTTTAATTTACTATAAAGAGACAATTTCTCATGTCTACAGCAAATTGCCTAGGCGGTATTGCAGAGAACACGTTATAAAACAACTCATCTTTTGCAAAAATTCATACCTACGTACTCGAGGATCGTGCAGTTAGTAAATGCGTTCACTAACCTATGAGCTACAGATCAGTAAGGAGACGAAATACAACTGCTTGTCAAGATAAAGCTATTTACTTCTGCTATTGTCTACCAACGATGCTAAGTTTTCTCTGATACATGTTCTTAACATTCCATTTTACTAACTTTAAAGTTTTCTTTAGAGCGTTAAGTTTTCTGTTGTTGTACCGTCGGGCTTAAGGCCGTCATCACTACCCTTACTTGACTTGCCATCGTTCTCTTCCCTAGCTTGTGTTTGTGATCTGCCTGTCCTGGATGTGAGTCGTGGACTCCTTAGGAAAGAGAAAAGGGGCTTTTGAGCTGAGAGGCTATAGAAAGATTATCAGAATATCCTGGACAAAGAAGAGGAGAAATGCCGACATCCAGAAAGATCTGAACATCAAGGAAGATTGGCTAATAAACAGCATCCTGTTTTGGAAGCTGAAATATTTTGGTCATATCAAGCGTCACAAAACAAATTAGAAAAAAATAGTAGCAGAAGGCATGGTACTAGGAAGGAGGGGCAGGGGCCGACCAGCACAAAGATGGGCAGAGGATATAAGTGATTCCTTAAGTATGAAAGTACATGAGGCAGGAGAGCTGGCGAGAGACTGAGTTTCTTTTAGGCAAACCGTGATGAGAGCGACGTTCTGCAACAGGTTTGCTACATGATGATGATCGTCCACTAATGGACAGAAATTATGACTCGCACAGAAAGGAGCACCAAATGCAGAAATCAAACAAAGTCCTGCTGAGCAGACACTCATCATAATATCAGCTGTTTCTACGCTCTCAAACTCACAATTCAACCCCTGCTTGTAATAACACCTGCTTTTGTAATCACAGGTTGGTTAGCTGTATATCCATTAGAAATTGCCGATTTCCAGCAGGGTTGCATCTGTGTATTTGTGTGTTTCTTGTCTGGATGTTGCGCAATATTTTCTTCTATTGTAGAGTATAAGTTATTTTCACCGCTTTCCACCCTCCCACCCCTGACTGAGACTTCCCACAAGTGCCAATGTTCGTAGCCTGTTTTTAAACTCAATGCTTTTGTCTTAGCTGCGAACAGACTATTCTCTGAATGCTTCCACTTTTTCTTCCACAGTCTCACAACACTAACTACTACTATTGCTCATTACACTGCTAAAACTAGAATACTTCTACTCTTTTCTTTCTCGCTGCTGCGGCTGCTGCTACTACTACTACTACCATTACAACTACAACCACTAACTAATAGCACTAATATCGTTCTTCTACTTTTTCTCTTCTTCTTCTTCTTTTTCTTCTTCTTCTTCTTCTTCTTCTTCTTCTTCTTCTTCTTCTTCTTCTTCTTCTTCTTCTTCTTCTTCTTCTTCTATTTCTTCTTCTTCTTCTTCTTCTTCTTCTTCTTCTTCTTCTTCTTCTTCTTCTTCTTCTTCTTCTTCTTCTTCTTCTTCTTCTTCTTCTTCTTCTTCTTCTTCTTCTCCTCCTCCATCCACTACTCGTGATGACAACCCCCCCCTCCCCTTTTTTTTCCAGCTCCCACTTTCAACCTTATGTACAACCACATAAAACTAAATAAATAACTGGCAATGTGATGTCATCGACATCCCTCTGGAATTTATCCTAGAAACAAACTCTTGCATGTTTTAAACGTCAAATCTTCTGTTACTTTGTTTACAAATGTTGAGCTGTCATCGCCCCCACAGTAAAATCACCCATCACTAGCTGCGATCTCTACAGTCTGTAAACAGCTGGTATCTCAGTATGTTATGTGTTCAACTATTAAACTACTGTTATTTATTCCAATGGTTAGACACATTATTCTTTTAAAGAAATGGATGTTCTCGTTCTGGGTTCTTAGCGCTGGTCTTTTTCTTTCTTTCTTTCTTTCTTTCTTTCTTTCTTTCTTTCTTTCTTTCTTTCTTTCTTTCTTTCTTTCTTTCTTTCTTTCTTTCTTTCTTTCTTTCTTTCTTTCTTTCTTTCTTTCTTTCTTTCTTTCTTTCTTTCTTTCTTTCTTTCTTTCTTTCTTTCTTTCTTTCTTTCTTTCTTTCTTTCTTTCTTTCTTTCTTTCTTTCTTTCTTTCTTTCTTTCTTTCTTTCTTTCTTTCTTTCTTTCTTTCTTTCTTTCTTTCTTTCTTTCTTTCTTTCTTTCTTTCTTTTTTACTCCGTACTCGGCATGCTAGATATTATGAAGACCATATATGAACTAATGTTGACAGAAAGCAGGAGAATAGATGAAATAGCATATGTAAGAATGTGTGAACGAGGATTTAGGAGTGGATCCGGCAAGGAAGGACGTATGGAAGGAAGAGATCTACATGTGTATAATCAGTGGGCTACAGAAACAGTTATCCTCTACACCTTAAGAGTATTGCTGCGGAAGACGGAGCATCTATGGGTATGCCCTTTGTGCTATGATATCCATTCTTTAAAGAGTAAATGCCTGGAGCAGTACCTCAGTTGAATAAACCAGATGCGGCGTCAAACAAGTGACTAGCTCGATTTGATCCGGGTTCAAAAAGTGACTAACTCGATTTGATCCGGGTTCAAAAAGTGACTAACTCGATTTGATCCGGGTTCAAAAAGTGACGAACTCAGTTTGATCTGGGTTCACGCCTGGGGGTGGGCAGAAAAGCCGCAAATGTTCCCAGATTGACGGTATCTATAATGGAATCAAGGCCGAAGGGCTGCGATATCCATAGTACCGAGCTAAATGGTTTACAGCTCATGGTTTCTGGAGAAAAAAAATTAGGTTATGTCTTCCTTTCTTTTTTTCTGTTTTCCTCCTCTTTGCAGTACTGCTGACGTCATCATGAGTGCAGCTGCGTCAAACTGATTCCCCCAAACCCAAGACATTTCATGTTGCAATGAAAATAATTTCTTTAGTTTCTTAACTTTTAGAATTTATAAGGAAATCTTTGAAGTAAATAAATGTGGGTAAAGGAGGGAAAATCCTTATAAACAAGTGGTTCATCGAGTCTGCCTTAGGGATATCAGGCGCCAGACAGTGAAAGCCAGTATTGTTGCGGGTTGTTTAGTTCTTCCTTGTGAGGTTAAAGAGCGTAAACAAACACTTTGCCATCGACTTGTAGGATACGCAAGTCAACCTCGCTTTCAAGATCTACACATCGGAAACATGAGGCCACGAGATCTCAGACTAAACGGGTTCTGGCTAGTAGGGTGGGAACGGATTTGATTGAAATATCATGAAACTGCGACAGACCCAGCAAGCCGTCAGTGGATAAACGCTTTCTCAAAGAAAACAAATTAGAAGGAAAAATAAAAAAGCAAATAATTAAAGGTTTGATAAAGTCGACAGTTTGAGGCCGAAAAGACGTACACATCGCTGC
The DNA here is from genome assembly GCA_905116865.2 of Candidula unifasciata. Taxonomy (NCBI): domain Eukaryota; kingdom Metazoa; phylum Mollusca; class Gastropoda; order Stylommatophora; family Geomitridae; genus Candidula; species Candidula unifasciata. The sequence continues at coordinate 342,362 of CAJHNH020000033.1, forward strand.
AGAGCTGTAAACAAAACAACCATTGCCTTGACATTGGCATTGGATCTAAACCGCATCATGCCACGCACTTTTTTTTTTCTTCCGTTCTACTTTTTCTCCCAGCCCATGCCGTGTGACGTTGGTAGTCATATCTATCCACAACTTTCTGTCTCGTGTACTCTCAGTCAGCTCTGACACAGATGATCTTCCATATATCTTTTCTCTCGGTCTCCCTCTGCCTCCCCTCCCCTCCCCTCCGACTTTCCTTCTGTCACGATGTACTCCAGTTTTCTTCTTCTCGTCACATGAGTCAGTTCCTACATAAAGATCCATTTGCATGCTTAGGCGCATCGGGCATATAGGAAGAGCATCCGATATTTTTATAGACCAATCGGCACTAGTTGGGAAATGTTGTCATCATTACATCAGCCGTCTTCACTTCCCTAGGACATCCATCCTGGTACTCATTTTAGGCTGGGTCGATCTGCAGCGCTTCATACCAAGATAAAAATCCACACAGCCAGCAGTAGGTTTCAATCGCGGTATGCTGGAATTACAAGTCGGCATCGCAATGTCTAGAGCCACGGACGCAGCTAGTTCCTACAAGATATCCTCATTATTCTTTTGATCTGTCCAGGGAATTCTGAAAAGTATTCTGCAAAACAACATCTTGGCAGCTTTCTGGCACTTGTAAATTGAAAAGGTAGAGTAAATAAAGGAACTGAACTGAACTGAATTTCTACCCCACCAGGACATCACACAAGCGATAAACACCCGATGACACAAAGTGCCACCATGTGGATGAGGATCGCTGTGGAGAGGTCCCAGAAACCGCGTTCAGACATTTGGCCATATATGGCCTGCCTATATTGCGGCCCCTGGCAAAAGCCAGAGTAGGGCTTCAAATGACAAAAAATTTCGTCCTAAGAAAGACGAAGTTAGGAGCCTTATATACGCTTTTATGCGTATTGGGCATATAGGCATAGACGTATATTTTATAGACTTATCGGCACGTAGTAGGTGATGAGAATGAACAACATCACACCAACCCAATGTACTTACCAGGACTGTGCCTGCTAGCTCATTTAAGGCTGGTTCGACCTGCGGGGGGGGGGGGGGGGGCAATGTCATTTTTAAAGACAAAAATAAAGTACGGCTTGGTAAGTACGCAAACTCAGGACCTTTTGATCCGCAAGCGAGCGTCTAGTCGCTACACAACGGCGGTTAGTTTTAATGGATGTCGCAAAGAAACCTATTTGTGGTTTTACAATGTAATTTAACGTTGAGTAGTTTGCCATTTCTTTCAGAACCGTGCAAAATTCAAAGCTGTGTCGAAATCTTCTCTTCTACAGTGTTTACTGGCTGTAAACATGGGCAGAAAGTTCTGGTTATGGTTCACTTACGTAATCCCGGCTATGTTCCAGAACTTGAGTTTTACGGGCATATTCTCTACTTGTGGTTTTACAATGCAATTCAACGTTTAGTAGTTTGCCATTACTTTTGGAACTTAACAATGAGGATAGCGGTGTCGAAATCTTCTTCATCTCAGTCTTCACTGGCAGTAAACTCAAGCAGAAAGTTCTGGTAAACTTCGGAACTTTGGTTATCTTCCAGAATTAGTGGTTTTGAGTGCACATTTGTTTTAGACGGCTGGCTTATGTGACAGCAGACTGCTGGCTCCTCGACAGTCAGACAGATGCACTTTGAATTCAAAGTAAACACCACTAATTACTCACTTTTTACCACGCACACTTTGCGGGTAGCAGCTCAAGCTCATCCCCCCCCCCCCCTTTCCCCTCCCTCCAAATACATCAGAACCAACACGGGAAGAAATCAAAATAGCGCGATTTGCTAGTAAAGTAAAGTGAAGTAAAGTAAAGTAAAGTAAAGTAAAGTAAAGTAAAGTAAAATAAAGTAAAGTAAAGTAAAGTAAAGTAAAGTAAAGTAAAGTAAAGTAAAGTAAAGTAAAGTAAAGTAAAGTAAAGTAAAGTAAAGTAAAGTGAAGTGAAGTAAAGTAAAGTAAAGTAAAGTAAAGTAAAGTAAAGTAAAGTAAAGTAAAGTAAAGTAAAGTAAAGTGAAGTGAAGTGAAGTAAAGTAAAGTAAAGTAAAGTAAAGTAAAGTAAAGTAAAGTAAAGTAAAGTAAAGTAAAGTAAAGTGAAGTGCCCCTTTTCCCCATCTTCAGGCGTATTGGGCATATTGGGCTAGACCGATATTTTATGGAATAATCGGCATTTATTAGGTAATGTGGTCAATGTCATGCCAGCCGCCTTTACTTTCCAGGACTGCACCTGGTACCCACTGAAGGCTGAGCCGTCCTGGGAGCCAAGGTCATTTTTTAAAGAAAACCCGTCAGGACCCGAACCCACGATCTTCTGATCCGCAGGCGAGCGCCTAGCCGCTACACCACAGCGATTTCCATTTGCATAATAACGTTTTTGCGCCATTGAATATAGGCCGTTTCACTGACTACATTAACAGAACAGGTTCAACTGGGTACATTGACAACCAGGTCACCCATTAGCTCTCCGGTAGACGACTTCGTCACCTGTCTGGGCAATATTTGGGTCTGTCTCCTTTGATCGCATCAACATTGCAAGAGTCCTTTCTGGCGCTCTTGGTGGCGAGCAATGTTAGCCACAATTATAACTAAAAGCTCCCCTTTCGATGTTGCTGGTTGTACTTGGCGATTCTACCCCCACCCCAAGCAAATCACCTTCCTGCGTAGAAAGACATAGCTATACAAATTAGAGAGATAAATCAATCTTCCAGATTTTAATTATGTTTGTTACACTATAAAAAGTAAGACCTCACAAGAAGAGGCAGATCATATCACATCTGCAAAGGATTTCGTTTATTGTTTAAAAATTATTTTTTATCCGATAAATAAATGTTATTGCTTTTACACCGAATGTAAAGTGCATGTGTTGATTCTTCATTACACACCTGCAAAAGAAAATAACAAATGTAGAAGAAGATATGATTTGGAAGAAGGGAGATAGGAAATGATCAGCAACGAGTTGCTTTGCATAGGTTTGTTGAAGCCAGTTAACAATAAGCGTCTTTATTCAGGGAAAAAAAAATAATAAGGAATTTCAATGGAGCTGAAATGATAAAATATGATGTTGGATCTCTGCAGGCCATTTCCCTTCCCCCAGACCAGACTACACATGATCAATTTTACAGCAGAAAATATGGGAGGAAAGCGACAGGAATACCAAGAAAGAGATGGATAAATAGTGTAGCGGGAAACCTGCAAAAAGATTAATAGAGCCATCGCTCAAGCCACCCGAGAAGATGAAGACAAATACAGAAAAACACAAGACACTGAGCCATAGCTTGGTATCAATAAGACGGCAAAAGAAGTAGATGAAAAAAGGGAGTTTCTAGGATTTGTACCCTTTTGACTCTCATTCTTCAGATGTTAATCGTACAGACATCAAACCTAAAGGGGGAACTAAATAAACGAGTATACTCACAGTTAAAAGCAAACTCCGCCGGGTCACTCTCGTCGACAGCAATCAGAACAATAGCTCGAAACTGCGACATGTCCTTTCTGGCATCCACCGCCATGCTGATTGATCCAACCCAGGCGAGATTTCCTGACTCCTGACCAATATTTCCTTGGCAACAGATAGCAACCTGCCTGTCTATGTACAGAAGCGACTTCCGTTTCGGGGAACGGATGGCAGCACCGGAAGTAATAATCCGTCTATGCTTCTTCTTTGACAGTCAGTAGAAGCGGTATAGAAGAGTACAGGCCCAGGGTTTCACAGCACTGTGTAGGTTTCTGACAAGTGCAGAGAGTTGCTGAAGGAAATACACAATGTAAAAGGTTAAATATTTCGGCCACATTAAAAGACATTAAAATAATAATTAAATTACTTGTGTAACATAACTTTCATGACTTTACATGACTTTGCAGAACAAAAACCAGCATTCTTTGGCTGTTGTTATGTTTGGAGGCACTTTTTACGTTCAGTAGTTTGCCATTACTTTCTGAATAAATGTAAGTGCTGTCTCCAAACTGGAAGATCACTGCAGTATGTCCACTTCTACCTCAAGGCAGTGGCATAGCATGGTCAGAGGTACCCGGTGCGGAAACATTCCTGTCGCCCCCAGTGGCATTGCAAAGTCAGTTGGACCTCGTGCCGAACATTTCATGTCACACCTACACACACACCTACACTCACACCTACACACACACCTACACACACACCTACACTCACACCTACACACATACCTACACACATACCTACACACACAAATTCAGACACACAAGCAAACATTGTTTATGTTAAAAACGCATCTACAACACATCTTTTGCAACGCCTCTAGGGAGCTGCGTGGTCTCGAGGCATGGTATCTGCCCCGAGTGCTAGAGGTTCCGGGTTCCATCCCTAGTAAGGGCTGGGATGTTTTCACGTGGACTTGGACTTCTTGTAATTCCCTCGGGTAGTGGGATCGTATGCCCGTCTGCATTGTTGTGCACGTAAAAAAATACTTTGGCAGTTGGAAATTGAAAAGAGTAGCATAACGGCGCTGTCCTGGCAAAATTTGGAGTTAAAAATCTACCCAAAGTATCCTCGCCGCCTCTACAGAGCCTGTGCACTGGGCTGAGATTCTTAAGACTCAGGCTTGAGTTAGAAAAAGAACGGAGCACTTATGGGTTACTAACCATGTGCCATGATGTTTATCCGGTGTTCAAAACCTCGAACCTGGTACGCCTCTAACTTAAAGTTTATTGCACGTAGAGGCTCTCGTTTTCATCAGCGACTGGGTCACCCATTGGCTGGCCGATAGATGATTTCGTCATTGGTTCGGACAGTATTCGGGTCCGTCTATCTTGAGAGCGTCAACAGTGCAAGTGTCATTTTTAGGGTTACTTGATTCCTCGCAATGCTGAGCTATTTTCTTTATGACGATCATAAACCTAGTCACAATTATAACCAAAAGCTCTCCCCTTTAGGATGCTGGTTAAATCTGGCGATTTTCTTTCCTTAAAACCAGCTAACCGGTCTCTTTCATTGTGCGACTCTTGCATCGCTGTCAGAACGCTGCGAGAACAGTATTTTTTTTCTTTCTAAATCACCAACCCTGTGAATTGAACCATGACATTTCGCGTGCTGGTTCTAGCACAATGAAAGTGGGAGCAGCCCGAGGGAGGGTGGGGGTGGGGTAAGAATATATCCCTAACAAGGATGTCATCAAAGTTGACTAATATGGGGTAATTCCTTAGAAGTTAGAGTGTATTTGCTTGAAGGACAAGGAACCAACAGTTTGCTTACAAAAAAAGCCAGATCTGTAAAACGGATGAGCAGGCAAAACATAGTTCTTATGAAAAACCAAATTCCAAAAGTTGACGAACAACTAGCACTTTCCGATAGAGTTTATATCCGGTAAACAGGAAGAAGCAGCAGTTTTCAAATTAAGTTCCCCCTTTTGTGGAGATATATTTAGTAAATTATTGTTATTTTTTTATTTTTATTTTTTATTTTATTAATGTTCTGTGTTATCGAAACAATATATATTGTTTAAAAAAAAAGAAAAAAAAAGAAGCACATAGCTACTGAAAGGGACAAACATACTCACAATTTTGACATTATGCATCTTTGTAATTAAGTAAGCAAAATTACTCAAATTTCGCACAAGAATACTTTAGAGTTCAGCCAATAAATTCCCACCTTTTTGGCATCTAGGTCACGATAGTTTTTAAGCGCAGGCCTTTCCCCGTTAGTTTGTTGTGTGGCCTTTCCCCGTTAGTTTGTTGTGTGGCCTTTCCCCGTTAGTTTGTTGTGTGGCCTTTCCCCGTTGTTAGTTTGTTGTGTGGCCTTTCCCCGTTAGTTTGTTGTGTGGCCTTTCCCCGTTAGTTTGTTGTGTGGCCTTTCCCCGTTAGTTTGTTGTGTGGCCTTTCCCCGTTAGTTTGTTGTGTGGCCTTTCCCCGTTAGTTTGTTGTGTGGCCTTTCCCCGTTAGTTTGTTGTGTGGCCTTCCTTTCCCCGTTAGTTTGTTGTGTGGCCTTTCCCCGTTAGTTTGTTGTGTGGCCTTTCCCCGTTAGTTTGTTGTGTGGCCTTTCCCGTTAGTTTTGTTGTGTGGCCTTTCCCCGTTGTTAGTTTTGTTGTGTGGCCTTTCCCCGTTAGTTTGTTGTGTGGCCTTTCCCCGTTAGTTTGTTGTGTGGCCTTTCCCCGTTAGTTTGTTGTGTGGCCTTTCCCCGTTAGTTTGTTGTGTGGCTTTTCCCCGTTAGTTTGTTGTGTGGCCTTTCCCCGTTAGTTTGTTGTGTGGCCTTTCCCCGTTAGTTTGTTGTGTGGCCTTCCTTTCCCCGTTAGTTTGTTGTGTGGCCTTTCCCCGTTAGTTTGTTGTGTGGCCTCCTCTAGCGTGGATTAGTGACTGACATCTCCTAGACATGGATGCGATCAGAAGTCTGATGTGGGCCTGTGGGATGGCTGCCCACTCTTCCTGGAGTGCCTGGAACAGATCACGAACATTGGCTGAAGCAACGTTTCGGCGACAAACATGTCTTTGCAGCTCATCCCCTAGGTGCTTAATCGGACTCATGTCTGCAGACAGGGGTGGTCAGGGAAAGGTTTGAATGTTATTTGCAGTCAGAAACTGCGTGGTCAACTGCAGAATGGGGTCTGGCGTTGTCCTGTTGAAAAGGATATTTGTTGGCATCCAAAAATGGGACATGTGGTCGAAGAATTTCATGGACATATCGTTGCGCATTCAAGCTTCCTTCAATGTGCACCAATTGACTCCTTCGGGTGGTAACTAATCCTTCCCCATACCATTACACCCTCACCACCGTGCAGCAGAGCTTCATCAACACAATTTTGCGCTAAACCTTCATTTTGTCTATGGTTGATCCTACGCCGTCTATCATGAGACTGCAACAAAAATAAAGATTCCTAACTGAACAAGACACGTCTCCACTGATTTTCACTTGCTAAAGGACGATGTTGGTTGGCCCAAAGAAGTCGATTTTGGCGGTAGCGACGCGTAAGGACAGGTTCTCGGTGTAGTCGTCGAGTCCAAAGTCCAACATCATACAGTCTGTCTAAACAGTTTGATCAGACACATGACGTCCTGGAGGCAATGCCTGCACAGTTGAGGAAACTGTTGTAAACCTGTCTCTGTGGTGACGGAGCCGAATAAAGCAATTCTCCGCTACTGTTGTCACTATGGGTCGTCCACTGCGATGTCGTTCTTTAACTTGACCAGTGGCTTGGATCCGGTGCTAAAGTGGACTGATGGTACTCTGATGCACGTTAAGAAGCCTGGCAACCTGACTGTGACTTTCTCCTGACTGCAATCGGCCAATAGCATTATTTCTTAAAATTATCAAGAGGCACCTTTCGTGACTGCTTGAAAATGAACTGATCGTTTTGGTGTAGCGTTAGCCTTTTATAGAGTTTTAATTGCGTAGGCAGTGTATAGTGTTCATTGCAAATTGTGTTGCTTTATCGTGCGCGCATCGTGAGCTATGCTCACAAATATGGTCTTAAACACAATAGACCACTGCGTTCTAACGATTACAAAAACCCACGCAATTCACGCTCAAATGTCCACTGGACACGGTAAACAACATCTGAGTCTGCTTTCACATACCTGAGTACGATATTTTATTTACAAACTAAAAAAAAAAACGCGCCATCGGATAACTATGCGTTTCTTTTTTTTTTTTTTTTGACCAGTATAGTTTACAATGTTAACGTCAAAGTTTGAAATACCATCTACAAAAACGCTAATGTTTAAAAAACATATTCCACATAAGCATAATGTCTTATGCACTCAAACTTCTGGGCTTTGGTAACTGTAGTCTTCAAAATTACTGTCTGTTTTCTCTCACCTTTGTCTTTAAAGCTAGCTACGTATGCAACATTATCACAAAGTGAACTGGCGGTCTCGTAGTCTGGAACTTGGGAAAAAAAAAAAAATCCTTGAAGTCGGATTTTACGAATGTCTTAGTTTAGTGTGACCCAACTACACACAATTAGTTTCAGACAAAAAAGAGCACAAGAAAGACTAAGATGCAAATAGATCGACACATTCACACACACTAAGACTACCAGACTACCAGACTACCACACACACACACACACACACACACACACACACACACACACACACAGGCATTACAAGCAAATCCGACTCAAATTAGTCGCACAATGAGTTATTACCTACAGCTTCGTGGCAACGTCTAAACTCTGATATCTTCTGTTCCCTCTCTCATGTTTGCCTGTCGGCCTGCCTGTCTGTCAGTTAGTCTGTCAGTTTGTACGTCTAACGTCTGCATATAGGTACGCATGAAAAAATTTATTCGTGTCTGTTTGTCGGTCAGTCCTTTTTTTTTAAATGTCTAAATGATTGTGTGTAAGTACACACACATGTGCATATTCTTCTCTGTCTGTCTGTATGGCCTGCCTATTTGTCTCTCTGCCTGACTGTCTCTCCGTCTTTCTGTCTGCCTGCCTACTAGTCAGTGTGCTACGGAAACAGTTAGCCTCTAAACTTTAAGACGTTTGCTGCAGGAGACCGAGCAACTTTGGATGTGCCTGGTGTGCTATGATGTCGATTCTCAAATCGGCAATCAGTAGTCAGCGAAATAATGTTTCATTTCTGCAGCTGAATATAAATGTAACTTCGTGTCAGAAGTGTTTCTTTCTCTGAAAACAGTAAGCTGGTTGCTGAAATAAATTGTCCTAACTCAATTTGACAACGAGTATGTCTTCAATTCCAGTTATAGTTTTGAACGGCAAACGTGAATGTTCTAGAGCAGCGTTTCTCAAACGTTTTTCGCCGTGGCACCCAAGTGGGACAAGCATTTTTTGTTTTATGGCACACCCATCCTTAAAGCGCTTTAAATACTTAGAAAAAAGAGAAGAAGAAAAAAGTGTCCATTTAATATTCAGTTCTTTTTAAGGCGACGAATTAAACTGTTTGGGGAATTAGTCATTATTTCCTTTTATGTTTATAGGAAGTTTGTTTAATTGCCCCTAAAATCACCTGAGGGTTGCTCATGTGTCTGTTTTTTAATTTTTTGAATTTTTTTTAAATTTAAGCATACGTCGAGAATACCAGTAGCATTGTTTTCTGAATACACTTGCGTCCAGAACTCTTCTTGGCTTCCTTCACGGTATTTCTGTTTCAAACTGCTGTCTTCGCTGATAAGTAGATTTTGAAAAATTCTGAATTATTGCCCCGGCATCCCTGGAATACGCTCGAGGCACCCAGTTTGAGAACCACTTCTAGAGGCATAAAGGGCAAAATCTGGTGTGAGTTACATTGAAGCAGATTTCAGGTACGGTATGAGACAGACAGAAGCCCTGTGAAGACAAGTACACAAAACAGACATTGTAACAGAAATGTCAAAGTTATGTATGCAAAGAATAATTTTTATTGAATAAGTTCCACGTGTAGCACCAATGCCCCAAACAAAAATGTCGTAAAAGACGACTAATTATAGTTTTGTTGTAATAGGATGTGTTAGGCTGAAAACGCAGATATCACACGTCAGCTGTAAATCACATCATGTGAATTCGGCAGCTCTCAATAGGGAACGAAGATGAAGAAGTAGTAGTAGAGAAAGAAGAAGAAGAACGAACGAACGAACACACTTTATTTTCAAAGGGTTACAAATTGGGCACGCAGGCCCGTCTGACATTCGGCCCTTCTAAGTACTCATTTTTCAGAGTACCAATACCTGTTATCAATAATGCATGTTATGGATTTAATAAAGAAATATCAATTATAGTATAATGCATACACACATCATGTGTACACAATCGTACACACTCACACACACACGTATACATACTCCTATGTTCTCATACATGCGAACTCATATACAGACATACGTGATATATACACACATGCATCTACATACATATACAAGCATACACATACAAAGACATAATGCACAAACAGAAAACACACACACACATACATTTATGGATAAACATGCACACACACATTCTTAACATACAGATCTATACATGCACCCATGCATACACACATTTACAATCACATGTACAGACACCAACATATGCCCAAAACCACACATTTACACTTATATGAATACATACACCCACATACATGTATACATATATTCACACACACATACACAAATTTATACATAAACTCACATCTTTACACAGATACATACATACCTAAATATACTTTCATATATCCACATGCATACACACACAATCACACACACATGCATACTTGCATGCTTTTATAAATACACAAACACACACATACCTACACAGCTACATGTACCTGCATACACCCACCTTATACATAAATATACACACACACACATACAATCACATACTTACACAGCTACATTTACATTCATACATTCGCATACATACAGACATACAAAATACATACATGTACCTACATACATATACGCACACATACACATATCCACATGTATACATACATACATAGGCTATATCTGCATGCATAATAATACAAACATACATCAACATACATACACAAACATAAAATACACACATCTATTTATATAGACATACATGCGCACACACACATACATCCATACATACACACATCCATACATACACTCACATACTTACAAACATACATACAAACTTGCAAACACACATAAAGAAAGAAAGAAAAGAAAGAAAGAGAAGAAAGAAAGAAAGAAAGAAAGAAGAAAGAAAGAAAGAAAGAAGAAAGAAAGAAAGAAAGAAAGAAAGAAAGACTAAAAAGAAAGAAAGAAAGAAAGAAAGAAAGAAAGAAGAAAGAAGAAAGAAAGAAAAGAAAGAAAAGAAAAAGAAAGAAAGAAAGAAAAAGAAAGAAAAAGAAGAAAGAAAGAAAGAAAGAAAGAAAGAAAGAAAGAAAGAAAGAAAGAAAGAAAGAAAGAAAGAAAGAAAAAATGAAAAATGAAAAATAAATAATAATAATAATAAATAAAATAAAAAAAACGAAGACGAAGAAGTAGAAGAACTGTACAAGTGCTGCCGTCCTGTTCTTAACATGGATAGTAGTTATAGAGACTTCGATGTATGCTGAGAAGGGGGACAGAGCGCGTGTGATAATTACCGAGTACAGAAACCTCGATTTTGGATTCACTTATTCATTCAATTAGAATTTCAGCACAGCCAATATATTATGTAGAGGTGGGGATCTACAGGCGGCGTGTTTACAAAAAGCCCCAAAAAGGTTGCCATTCTTGTTTGGAAAACATTGCCAGCGAAATGGCAAATTTGGCACGCAATTTGAGATTTCCTTAAACCAAGGGCTATTTGTCATTTGTAGTGTTAGGCTTGCCCGAGAATGTATGCGTCCAGCCAACTGCTAAAGTAGATCACCTCTGGGTTTTTGTTGCTAATACTAAAATAACGGATTTGCCAAAACCAGCTCCAGTCCCGTCTTGGATCTGCGAAGCTATTCGCAATGCTTACAAGTAGAGCCTAACCGTTAAGCCGGGCGGTTCCCGTTCGCCACTTCGACCTGACTTAAAAGTTTGGGTTGTCAGAATGCCAGGTCTGCGTTATGGGAACAGATCGAATAAACAGAAAGTAAAGAAGAGGACCCTTTTCCACGCCTTTAGGGCTTATTGGGTATATGGGGCTAGACCTATATTTTATAGACCAATCGGCACAAGATGGGTGATGTGGTCAGCATCACGCCTGCCGCCTTTACTTTCAAAGACCGCCCATGATACCCACTCAAGGCTGGGTCAACCTGGAAGCCAAGGTCATTTTTGAAAAAAGTCTGGCTCCGCCGAGGAGCGAACCCATGACCTTCTGATCTGCAGACGAGCGTCTAGCTGCTACGCCACAGTCACCCCCCCCCCTCCCCTCCCCGCCAAAATTAAAACAAATTACAAATTGACTATCGATGAAAGAAGATGAAGTGTACCAGCCGTTTTATTTTGTCTTTCTTTTCTTCTTCTTTTCTCTGCTCCTGGAATGTCTCTTGGAACAAACCCTTCTGTTCACTTCATATAAAGTACGTTTCAGTGTCTCTGATATTTCTGGGGTCCATCTCCTGCGTAGTCGACCTCTGGTTTTGTTACCACTGTATCTGTATAACATTGCTCTCTGTAGTGCCCTGTCTGATGCCAGTCTTGTTACATGGCCAAACCATTTAATTTGTTGTCTACCTATAATGTTCAGGAATGGTTCTGAGCCAAGTCTGCTTTTTGAAATCCTGTCGATCTTTCATTGTTACACCTAGCATATTACGTAAACATTTCATTTCTGTCGTGACTATTTTTCTTCTGTCTTCTGAAGACAGTGTCCATGTTTGACATTGATAGAATAGTGTTTGTAAGAATAGTGTTTAAGCAGTTTTTAGTGTTTATATTCATTAAGTTTGCATTTCAAAACTTGGGTCTTTAGCCTAAAACTTGACTTAGTAAAAGTCTACATAGTGAGATAAACTTATTTAGAAGAGGTAAACATTGTACCCACTGATATGCTTCAGGACTCGGTGAAGGTTGCCATCTTATACTGGAGGATTGAAAGACACAGACAAGGAAAAGGTAATGGTCTAGCGGAGACTGAACCGTTGGGACCAAAGAAGATTATGGTGGGATACAGACTTGTTCAGGTTGAACAGGCGGGTCCGAAAAGGAAATAAAAGCGACTCGAACGCTGATGCGGAATCAGAAATAAGTGTTTTATACGAGTATTTCAACGCTTCATTTACATTCCCCCCCCCCTCTCTCTCTCTCTCTCTCTCTCTCTCTCTCTCTCTCTCTCTCTCTCTCTCTCTCTTGCTTGTCCTATTAAAGGCAAACGATACACGCCTGTCAGTTAGTTTTAGCGCGTTTGTTTATTTTTCTTTGAATAAGATATACCTGTTGAGCCTGCATAGATTTTCTTTCGCAATCCAGGTTAGGCATTTCAAAACCCGTTAACGCTGTATTCCCGCCAGTGTTAATAGTTTTAAATTTAACGAACAGCTGAATCTTTTCAAATGTGTTTGCAGCTAATTATAAATCGTTCTTTTTAATCAAGCTGTAGAAACTGCAGATTAGATTTGTCTGTTAAAGGTTAACTGGGATATACATTGATATTATGTTGGAAATATGATATTCTATATGTTAACTTGCAGAAACATAATAAGTAAGGGACATTTTTTTTTTTAACTTGTTTATGCGTACCGAGCATATATGACTAGACCTTTCTTTCCAGAACTTTGCCGGTTAACCTTTTTATGCTGGGTTCTACTGTGATGAAGTTCTTTTTCTTTTTTCTCAAGTATTTTTTGTGTGTCAATTTTATCTTCTCCTTTTTCTACCTGTTACATCTTATACTCTCATACGTATACATATTCTGAGAGGTGCACATATACACTCCTTTATACTAACTCATATCTAAACAATAAATACATATACACACATAGGCATAAATACACATGCTCATATATGTACGGGTATATGTAAGAGTGCGTGTAGGGGTATTATGCATGTCTTTGTGAGCATGGGTAAGTATGGTTACGAATGTGTCTGTTTGAGTGTGTCTGTATTTATGAGTGTTTACATATGAGTCTGGACATATGAGTACATATGTTTATGTACAAAACAGGTATACGTATGCGAATTAGGGAATAAAGAAAAAAAGAAGACGAAGAAGACAAATAAATACTTAGGAAAAAGAGCTTAATTCTAATGGAAAGGGAAGATAGAGGGGAAAAAGGGGAAAAAGGGAGAGGGGAATACAGCCTCCAACAAATTTTCTAGAGGAATGGGCTCAAAGGCAGAAACCCCACGGATACAGCGCCTCTATTTTTCATTGAATGTCATTTAGCTCGCCCATCAGTTAGAACTGAAATATCTGCAATAGGAGGAGCCAGTCAACGTATCTCATTAATGTAGTATTGTGGATGTCAACCCCAAGTAGTCAACAACCTGAAGCAGTAACAGCTCCAGGCATCACCAGATGAGGATAGGTTAAACGAACATGTGTCCTTGGCACGCAGTACACAGTGGCTTTGGCACCTTCTGCCAGGTACATTGAATTCCTTCACGTATCGTGATCTCGCATCCCGAGAAATCTTACTCAATAATCTGTCTACCAATCACAGTTACCGTTGCGTAGTTGTACATTAAAGACTTTAATATGTGGGCTTTAAGAAGAAGTCCACGGTTGAGCGGGAGATATTTTTAAAAATCACAAACTTTGAATATCTATGCTTCTTAATGAACAGCAAAAAAGATTTTTCAACAGAAGTTAAAATGAAGTTAATAACAGCAATACAAACATTAATCAGAAGTCTACGACTAAGCACTAGAATGGAAATCAATCCAAATCTTAAAGGCACACATCTTCACCGAAAGGTGAATGCCCCGTGGCGTTGGCAGTCTTGTCTATCCGGGAAACTCGGTCTCGTGTAATTTCAACCAACTCGAACACATCTGATCGTCAATGCTATAATGACAAACTCTCCCGCATCTTCTCTCTCGTTCTTCCTCTACCTTTCTTCCCCTCTGACGTTACTGCTGTCATCATGTACTTCAGTTGTATCCCTCTCATCACATGACCAAAAAAAGCAGCTTCTACTCAGAAAGCATGCTGAGGAAGGTCAGAACAGGTATGTTTCGTGCAGAGTGGCATGCTTCGCTGCGGAGGACACAGTCAGGAGTATAGTCTGGATTTTTTCACCGGGCCCGCCGGTGTGTTGGGAAATGAACAAGAGGACAGACTGGCTGGCTCTGCACAACTTGGTGGAATACTGATACATGATAAGGCACACGGGGTTAGTGCCTTGTGGGAGAGCGTTTACATTTCGGAGGAGCAGATGGATCACCACAGTCTGGTGAGATTGGTTCTGGCAGATGCTCGAGGCTCAGAGGAAAAGCAAGACGGACGTTTAATCAGAATGCTACTGGCACCATTAGTATCGGAACTCTTCGCTAGCTGCTGAAGATGGGGACGGAGCGCTTATGGGAATGCCCCGAGTGCTGTGATGTCGGTTCTTTAATCAAATCAAATCAAATAAAAAAGCAGCTTGCCTTTTTCTGATATGATCAACTAGTTCTCTTTCTTTGTTAGTCTCAAAACATTTTCAAAACGCTATTTATCTCTTCAGGGTTTTCTTATCCTTGATCAATAAAACCACATATCAGCTTCTATCAAATAATGTTTCACTAATGGATCAACTGTCCATGATTCGCTTCTGAATATCAGAATATGGTTTATATAGCTTTTAAGAATGCGCTTTCTTTTCTAAACTGACAAACACACATTGCATTGAATATTCTTCTTTATGTAAAATGCTGCATTTGCTTGTGCTTTTATAAATTTAACTTTTCTCAGTCATTTTTCGTCTGATGTTATCAGGGTACCCATCAGGTACTCAAACATGTTCAGGCGTGTAATACATTTTTTTTTTTTTTTAGCCATCCCCCATTTCCTCATCCTTGAGGGTTAAGAATTAACCTGCAGACCTGTTTGGGGGAGGTGTGGAGACTGTGGGAGCGTTGCACTGCTTTTTTTTTTTTTTTTATAATGGACACATTCTAAGATGTTTCCTACACAGATAGTCTACAACCAGGATTAGACACATCGAATGTGCCAGTCGCATTAAAAAAAGTGTTCATGTTATGCTTTTGCTTTTGACGTCACTGCATATCCGACATTTCCAAGCGTGTTTAGTACCCGTTTGCAGCGGTCCTACAAATACATCTCTACTAACAGTCCCCGTGAGAAGCTGATGGTAAGGTTCCGGTGACCATGTGCAGGACAAAAAAAAAAAATATATTAAAGTCGGCGTTAATCTCAAAGGTCCGATTTTCTTCATTAGCGATTAGGGAGCAGCCAGTGACTCACATCCGCAAGTTGCCACCGGAAAGAGTGATGTTCTAAAATGTGTTATCTAATTTGTTTTCTGGCGTGTGTACCAGATGTTGCTACTGACGAGTTGTGCCACCTGCTTTTAACGATGCTTCTTGATCTCTGTACTGGTGTTAATTATCTCCTGCATTTATCCCTTATAATGCTATCAGTATCTAAACACCCACACTATGTTTACTGTTTTAATTGGTCCAGAGGATCGAGTTACTTGCACCGAATTTTATTCTATATAGTTTGCTCCCTCCCCCCCCCCCTCCTCTCTCTCTCTCTCTCTCTCTCTCACTCTCTCTCTCTCTCTCTCTCTCTCTCTCTCTCTCTCTCTCTCTCTCTGCTATCTGAAAGCGTCGCAGAAAACATAGCCTATGTAGCTCCATGTACGTTCCCTGGGGATCTCAATTAAAATAGTATCATGAACCGAACGTCGAAGTTCATGAAACAAGTATCGTGAACCGAAAGACGAAGTTCATGAAACAAGTATCGTGAACCGAAAGACGAAGTTCATGAAACAAGTATCGTGAACCGAAAGACGAAGTTCATGAAACAAGTTCCCGAACTTCAGAGCGTGAAGCACATGGCTTGACCCTTGGCACCGGAGATTCCCACTGACTACTCAGCACAGATACATTTCTTAGGATAAACTGTCCCACTTTTTGTGTGTGTTGGGAAACGAACAAATAGATAGGCTGGCCGGTTCTGTACAACTTGATGGTGAATTGATGTATGACAAGCTAGATGTTTTGAGGAGCCCTTTGGGAGCCAGTGAACAGTGTCAGGCACAAATAGTTCGTTACGGTCTGAGTAGAATGGCGCTGAGGGGAGTTACCAGGGGATCTGGCTGACGCTCAACACTCAAGGGAAAGTAGAGACAGATGTGCAATAAGACAGTTACTGGTACCATTAGGAATTGGAACTCTTAGCTTGCTGCTACACATGGGGACAGAGCGCTTATGGGAGTGCCCCGAGTGCTATGATGTCGATTATTAATTCAACATTCAACACTGCCTGTGTATGCCATGTTATTCCAAATGTCACTGTTGTTCCTTGTCCTAAGGTCTTACTCATTTAAATTAATACGGGTAAAATAAAACAGGGAGCGAAAGTGAAATGCATTCAAAACAAATGCCCGATGAAATTGATCGACATCAAATGGGATGACTTCAAAAGGGGTGAAGAAAGAACAAATGTCCGGGCAACCATTAGTATCAACATGAGAAATAACGAAAAGATAGCGCTATATTGGGCTCATTCTGGTATGTGACGAACAGATGTTGCTCATTCATTCGCCCCTTCGATTTCAGTTAGCCACGTTCAGTCTCTGATTAGGGAGCTAGCCTCGGTTTTGTCAGTATCGGTTGTAATTATGGCAACAAACTGCATTGCTATTTCACTGAGTAGTGTTTGGTGTTAGTATTTAGGTCTCCTGCGTCTGTCTGGGCGGCCAGGTAGTGTCTGTCTGGGCGGTGAGGTCGTGTCTGTCTGGGCGGTCAGGTCGTGTCTTGACTGGGCGGTCAGGTCGTGTCTGTCTGGGCGGTCAGGTCGTGTCTTGTCTGGGCGGTCAGGTCGTGTCTTGTCTGGGCGGTCAGGTCGTGTCTGTCTGGGCGGTCAGGTCATGTCTTGTCTGGGCGGTCAGATCATGTCTTGTCTAGGCGGTCAGGTCGTGTCTGTCTCGTTTTGCAGGCTTGAATCTGATTAGGTCATGTGTTCCTTATTGTGTCATCCGTCAGTAATCTTGCTGCCAATAACTGGGCTGTCTTCTGAGCTATCCACGGTGATATGATATTGCTGTACCAGTTGTTAGTTTTGTTTTAGTAGCTGTTATCGTTGTTTGTTTTGCCATTAGGTCCTCAGGTGTTATTGCGATCTTGACCAGGCTTCGTCAAAGTTATTGGCATGTCGTCTTTGTCCATATCGCCACACGAGATGTTCCACGCCGTCATCCTGGTGCTTGTTAGGAATGTTTTCTTCTGGACCAAGTGTGTTTTCTTGTACTATCGCTGGATAATCACCGCTTGCTATAATCTGTACGATGCTAGTTGTCGTTGATTCTACTTAATGTCTGTTTAGATTGTTTCACCAGCTCTTTCACTGTTTTCTTTGGTATAACTGGTCTGCCACTCTCACCTGGCCTTGACTTCGGCTTTTGAGTTTGAGTTTATTTCTTTTTTTTCTGCAGGTTTTGGAGGTTCCATATCCACGATGTTGTATATTGTTTGTTGGTTCTTTATGGCATTGAGAAAAGCAACCATTTTAGATTGAATATCTTCCACTGAAGCTATCTATTTCGGGATCTGATTTTGAATTTCTAGTGTGGTTTTCGGGATTTCTCTTATTTCTTCCATGTCCTTGCGTATCTGTGCATGCAGTATATTTCCTGCTTCGTTGTCTTCTCAGAGTTTTTTGTTTTTTTTTCACTTTCCATGTGTGTAATCTGGCCTTGAAGTTGTGCTGTAACCAGGGATTGACTGCTCTTTGGTGCCTCGTGTCTCCTTCGTGCTTCTCTATAGAGCAACTTTTTCTTGATGGCTGCTTGCATCGTCTCTCTACACTGTTGTAGGTATGGGCAGCTCAATGGCAAATAGAGGGGTTAGGGAACGAACAAATTAACCAATGAACCTTATTTTCAAAGTGCTAGGAACTGGGCAATAGGGCCCTCTTACATGCTGCTTATTTGGCCTCACTCCTTACATACATTATTCTGTTCACATATCAGGAAGCATAAAAGGAATACACATCTGCATCTAATTCCTAATCAAAGCTGCTGGGATAAGCTCTAAATATACCACTATTTCCGAATAGCAATAATACTATGTACAGTAAGTGTAATAAATGTGATGTGGAGGGGCGTAAAATGTTCAAAACTTTATATTACGATTGCATATATAGGACTTTATATATATATATATATATATATATATATATATATATATATATATGTATATATATATATATATATATATATAAATGGCTATGAAAGTTTGTTCCGCAGATATATATAGGACTTTATATATATATATATATATATATATATATATATATATATATATATATATATATATATATATAAATGGTTATGAAAGTTTGTTCCGCAGATGAGCTGCGGAATACGCCATGCTTATTTTGAATAAGTCTATCCTAGGTTTTGGAATATGTAGTATGTTTAGGCATTGGCTATGCTTTTCATTACTTCTAAGCAACGACCAAAGGAACTCTGGAGTATTTTGTGATGTGATCCCCAGAAAATTGCGCATTACTTTTTTTTTTTTTTAATTTGGCGTGTATAGAGTCGTAGTAGCAGAAGACCCTTATATAGGTAGAAACTGTCTCTTCCATTATTTAAACAAAGACACAAATAGATTACACAATGTATTGCCTGGTATTTTTCGTATCTTGTCTTGAGCTGTGTAAACAAAAAGACACGATTCTGACACTGCACCTGCCCTGGTAAAACAGGCAGTTGATTGTTGAATTTGTACTTCAGTTATAAGAGATTCCCTTGTTTGCTTCATTTATGCGATTGTTACTGTAGTATGCAACTGAGAGGATACAGAGAAATATACCAGGCAATAAACTGTGTAATCTATTGTTTGTGCCTTCTTTATTCAAATTTTCAAAGAAAAAACATTGTTTTGATTTTTCATTATTGTTATTTTTTCAACGTACGGCTCTTCTTTTAAGTGCTTGAAGTCGTTTGATGACTGAATTGGAACACAGAAGAGATAAATAGACTGCAAGTCATATGTGAAATATAATTGCACAACAAGACACATAATAAATTATTGAAAGGTTCAAAGGCTGTTCAAGGGTTATCACTCTTGTGTAAACCAGATTTAATACCACCATCATTAGCTTTAAGTAGCAGGCCCTTTGTATAGCATCTCTCTCATTAAGACACTCCCGAAAGCGAACTGGTCGCCAAACGACTTTTCCTCCTCGTAAACGTTCATACCCACAGGGCCTGGGCATCCTGTGTCCACCATCGAGCTGGTGACCCCCCTGCCTCTTCACCTTAGAGCTAGAATATTTATTACTATTCTCTTCAAACCATTACGTATTTTTATATGACTGAAGTATTTCAGAAATTGTAGTACATAACTCATCGACTGCCGAGATGTATTTAAGTTAGGAATTTGGATTCGTATACACGATGCGACAATGGCGAGGCGAAACAATCCATTACAGGTATGTAAAGAAAGAGACAAGATACATCACTTCTTTGAGTCTTTATCAATTCATATGCAGTTACCTCTTGGCTCTTAGACAGCTGGGCTGTGAGGGGGATTTTCTCAGCAACTATTCAAAATGTCGTCCCTCAAATGCTCATTTAGTACTGTTGCGGCTTAGCTAATGAAAGCAGATCAATGTATACAGCTATAAGGAAAAGACAAGCAGTGTTCTTTGGTCATGGAATAAAAGGGCAGGCTTTGGGGAATATTGTGACGACTAGGATGTTCAATGGTAGAAGAGGGAGAGGCAGACCCAGAGAGATTAGACGGGATAGACCGCGACTGTGGCAAGGAGGGATATCATTAGTGAATCTGATGCACAGGACACGGGACAGAGTCTGTGAAGATGTATGAACGCCTACGCCGGTCGGGAGGGCACGTGATGACGATGTTGCGACAGCCCCTGTGTATCACAGCACGGCAGTACCCTACTGTTTGTTTATGCAACGGATCAAAATCATGGCACAAGGGTGGTAACCCATGAGTGCTCCATTCTACTTCTAACTCTAAACTGAGTCGAAGGTTTTCAGCCCAGTGCACGAACTCCGTAGCACCGCGAAGATCCTGAAATACTTGGGTAGATTTTAAACTCAAATTTTCTCCAGGCAGCGCAGTTAGGCTACTTTTCCCGATTTCAAACTGCCAAGGGATTTTTTTTACGCGCGCAACAATACACACGGGCGTCAGATCTTATTACCCAGAGGAAAGGGGAAATTAGTAAAAGTCTACGTGAAAAAAAATCCCAGCCTTCACCGAGTGGGTCTTGAACCCGTGACCTCCAGCACTCGAGGCCAACGCCATGTCTCGAGACTATTCTGCCCCCTCCCCCTATCCTTTACCACGCCACGGCGCCCGTATTGGGATTTGTGTTAAAGGTATCACAGGAAAGGTTTTAACACGGTGAAATCAATACAGATGTCACAAACAAAGGTTTCTATTAACTTGGACTTGCTGATTCTTCCTTTTTTGTTGAAGGTCGACAGCTGACCCTATGCTTTTATAATAGTAGGTAGGTAAGTTGTATCCCACCAGGACATCACACAAGCGATAAACAACTGGTGACGCAAAGTGCCACTGTGCGGATGACGATACCAGTAGAGAGGGCCCGGAAATCCCGTTGAGCCGCCAGGCTTTTTTCAGGACCCCCGGCAAAAGCCAGGGTGTTGCTTCAAAATAACCACACATAAAATTGCATCACACAGAGGAACGATAGTGTAAGGTAAAACACTGATGTATTATTAATAGTCATACTGAAAATTAATTATTATCTAAGCTATAAATCACAATCCCTGTATGATTTCGTTTGCTTATTATAAAGGAAGTGTTTACTCCTCCCAAACCGTGACCAATGTACGGATTAAATTTTCACTCACCATTATAATCACATTACAATGTTTAATTGTATAGTCAAAATAGCAGCCCACGCTACTGTACATTTCCTAATTTATTGCTACAATCAGTAAAAGTAAACTTTCGCTAGAGCTATATCCCTTTGAATATGCTTTCCTATTATTTTCCTATTGTTTCCATTAACAAGAAAACTTTTCAGATTTATATTTCGCTGTTATCTTCCTTGAAACCACATATATATATATGTGTCTGAGACTAGGCTTACATATGGGGCAGCGGTGACAATCAAGATGAGTTAAAGGACAGGACATAAAGACTTTCTTTTACTATCCCGGGCTAAGCCGGGCAAATAAATCTAGTATTTTATAAATATTAAAACCACAAACAGAGGACTGGATTTTAAAATAGATAGGTTTTGTTTCACTTTCTTTTTTGAACAACGTATTATCATCATGGCACACGGGTAGTAACCCGTAAATGCTCCGTTATTCTTTCTAACTCAAGTCTGAGTCCGAAGACGCTCAGCACAGTGCACAGGCTCTGTAGCACCGGCGAGGATACTAAAATACTTCGGGCCACACTTCGAGTAGATATTTTATCCCAAATTTTGCCTGGGCAGCGTCGTTAGGCTACTCTTTACGATTTGCAACTGCCAAGGGATTTTTCACGTGCACAACAATGCACACGGGCGTCCGATCTAACTACCCAGAAACCAGGGGGAATTACTCAAAGTCCGCATGAAAAAATCCCAGCCCTTACCGGTGATTGAACCCGAAACCTCAAGCACTCGAGGTGGACACCATGCCTAGAGACGACGAATCTCTTTGTTGACCTCATGATATCCGCGGACCATCAGATGGTGAAGGCTATCTTTAGAGATAAACTCATAAAGAGAGCAGA